>JAVLVB010000500.1:449328-461812 GCA_032876305.1 Orestias chungarensis | reverse complement strand
ACATCTGAATGGGGGTTTCTAGCACCGTTCCAATCATCAGCATCAGGTGTTATCAGGCCCACAACAAAAGACCCTCCCCGCTCTCTTATCTGATCCCCACTCGTAAAGCTCCACATGAGCGCCATCATGGGAACGGACCAATGGAGACTCATCGTTTCTTGAGTGACATTTCATTCCAAACAATCCTCATGAACAGACTGGCCTTCCTGTCTGTGAACTCCAAAGTCCAGCTCATCCCAGTTTACAAGATTAGATAACTCGCTGTTAAAGCCAGGGTCACTGTTTGCTCAGTGACTCCTCTCTGCCCTAATAGCGTCTGATCTAATGGGAGATTGCTGGCTGCTTGTTGACTGTGGAGACCCACACAGTGTCATGGCAATGGCCAAACAACACAGAGAAAACAAAGCAGGGCTGAGCTTTAGTGCCTATAATTACTGGATAAATATCAGCCTCTTTGCTTAAAACTGCCAGCAATAAATATTGTATATAGCCCTCGTTACAGCCACAATATGTGCGTATCATTGAAACATTGGTGGTTGGCATCAACTCGTCTGACTTTAGGTGCTAATAGTGTCTTACTGTGATTGCGTAACAATATAATCAGCAGCCATAATTGCTAGAACACAGAGCATTTAAAACATATTTGTGCCCTGATAGATTTATCAATGTTTTTCTTCTCATCCTTTCAGAAAATCAAACTCATTTTAATATCAGACAAAAATAACCCGAGTGAGACCAAAAATTCTCGTTTTCTCTTCATTTTTTGTAGCAAATAATCCGAGTATCCCGATGATCTCACAGCACAATGTTTGATGGTTAGAAATGTGTTTTATTTTATTGATATTCTGTTAGTTTTACATCTAATGTAGCAGAATGTTCACCTCCCAAAAGGTTTCAGTTTAGGCTAATCAGTGCACAGAATATTTTACCTAACGTCCAGGTTTCACCAAGATACATCCTAATCTTGTTGGACAGAAACTACGCTACTAAATAATCTGGCATATTTACATCTGAAAGCTGTTTAGTGTCTGATACCACAGTGGGCTTTGAAAAATACTATTACTCTTAGGCTGGGACTAATTAAATAAAGATCCCAGCACAATATGAAACAAGGAGATCAAAAAGACCAGATTATGGAAAGGGTGCAGGTTGCAAAAGAAATGAAAGAACTGTATGTTGGTTAATGCCAGATATGTTGCTGTATATATGCTTTTTAGAGCCCTATAAGAAAGATCAAGTGGGATTTATGTAACTGGGCTAAGACTTCCCCATGATTTTGCTGTTCTGATACGGACTGCAGTATGAAGGAATGAAGAACATACCCTGGCGTCCAGATATGGGTGCTGGATGCAAAAAGGAAGCGGTGAGACATTGCTTTCAGTTAGGTTATAGTGATGCTAAATGTCATGTTGTGGATCTATAGTGCCGTGTGAACGAGTGAGCCCAAATCTTTAACAGTCTGACACTAAAATGAGATGGGAACAGGGACCACTTTGACTGGATTCTGTTTAGAGTCCAGAGCAGTTTGAATAATCTGATTGGTACTGATGTTATTTTGAGAAAAGACATGAAGCTTTTTGGAATAAAAACGGTAGAGACACGTGATTCAGGGTGTATTAAAGAGACTAGAGCAGGTGTGCCCAATACGTCAACGTTGATCGAGAGGATCGCGCCGTATTAAAGGAAGTAGATGACTGCATCCATCCTTCCGTTTGTCTTTTGATTCACATACTGGGTACCTTACTGATGCGTGTTTAAGAACTCCCCTGAAATCTACATATATATTTATATAAAAGGAAAGACAGGGGGAGAAAATATTAATGGTACATGGACTGATTTAGCCTTTTCTAACGATAATGACCAATGAAAACACTTTACACTGCAGCCACACTGACACACATTTATACAACGACACATATATTGGACAAATAAAGGTGGACACCTGGCTATTTTGGGACTTGGAATGGACTCAGATACCCTAAACAGAACAATGTAATGTAATGTGGGCTTTAGCACTAGCCATTAATTAAAATATGCTATATAGGAGCTTGTGTATCAACCAATATGTGAATCAGGAAGAATAGATCGCTTAAAAATGTCATTTCCCAATGTTGCTGAAAGCCATGTGAAGGTTTGTTATTGGCGAATATCCAGTACTTATAAAGTGTATTTATTGATCCCTGACTTCCACCTCTAGGCAAGCCAGTTGAAGTGTGTTTTCCAAGGAAAACAGGGGAAAGTGACAAAGATAGATTGATTAGGGGTTTGAACAATAAGACTAAAAATACAAGATGAAACAAACCTTTAAGTTTAACTAAAGAACAGATTCTGCTTCCCATTATTGCCTTGTCCAACCAACAATGAGGTGTACCTAAGAAAAGATAAAAGGCATCAGGAAGTTTCAGATATAAAAGAGCCTGATAACAGTTCTTTATCTTTCCTTACCTGGAAGCACAGCTTTGGGCACAGAAAAGATGGTGCTAGAGTAACAACATTTTGGGAAGTCATTCGAAGTGATCACTTCCCTCAAAGAGTACAAATGGGCTCATGGGGACCAAAAACCTTCCAGTTGAGCCCATTTCTAATTGTTGAGTTAGTTCTGTGTCACATCTTAACACAAATTTAGTGACTACTGTATTCTTTTATCTTCTGGGTATTCTTAGCTGTCTTATAGTCAATTGAGTTAAAACAAGATGTTAATAGAACTATTCACTCCTGTCATCATACACTTGATCTCATTCTGACATGCGGCATAGAATGCAAACTAAAGTTACCTTTGGTATAATTTGCTATCAGTGCGCGAGACAGAGCTGCACCTATAATCACTTTTTGCTGACACCCCAATAATGGACAATGTCACCCTTTTGAAATCTTTATCATTTGAGTTCCACCGATAAATACAGATCAGACGTCCAAAAAGCATGTTTGGAAAGATTATGTACAATGTTTAAAATTAATGAAGCTAATTTTAATACCACGCAGTCCCGCCTGCCCCACGATCAGCTACAGGTCAAATATTAACTGGTGAAACATTTTTGTTATGTAATAATGTGTCATGCAGCTGAATATCTAGCCATGAAAAAGTGCATCTAATCTTGACTGTTTTAATAAAACCAGCCCTAATACAGCACCCAGGCTCAGCAGAACAAATATTAGACCATTATTGGAAGGAAGAGATCTTTAGACTGATGTTTTCACTAAAACGATTCATGCTAAGGTTATTGGACGGATTATGTTTGAAAATAACAAGACAATAGACGTAAAGAAATGGTTTTTTTGTTCGAGGGACTCCGTCAGATTGCATGTAGTCATTAACTTGAAGCACTTATCCTAAATGAGCTTTCAGTTAGGACACACAATTGCTTGCATTGTGTCATTGACATTACACTGTGGCGAGCCTATGTACAAAGAATGCATGTTGTGACAGTGGAGAGGAAAAACTCCTTAACAAGAAGAGACCTCCAGAAGAAGCCAAACCTGGCTCAATACAAATGACGACCTGCCACGACCAACTGGGGTTTTAAGAAGATAGATCAGACACACAAAAGGAGGAGATGAAAGGACGTAGATGTGCTTTCTATGTTAAACAAAAGGGCTGTAAAATGTCAATGGCAGGAGAGTTCTTTATTTTTGTCCCTTCTCATCTTCACGGCTAATAGAACACGAGACCAAGTGTAGCTTTAATCTACAGAAAAACAGCGTAAACAAGTTAAGAGTCGAGATAAAAGCAAATAATGGGGTTAAGCATTAGAAGAACAAGGTAGCAGCAGATAGGATGTAGGTCAGTTTCTCCTCCAGAAACCTGAACCTTCAGCAGTAAATCTATAGACGACCACAGAAATGCTTCTTTGGAATCAGTCATTGCAGACTAGAGCTTGGGAGAGCCGTCCTTCTGGACCCACAGCCAACAAAGTTATACCAGTACGAAGCAATTAGATCAAGGAGTTTCATTATACAGGACTTTATATCTGTGAATGAGACGAGGAGATGACAATTTTAATGATATTTTCTGGACTTTCTAGTAGTGAACAGTTACATCAGTGCAGCCTAGAAATCACATTTTTTAATAAAATCTTCTGGACAGCTTAAATGTAATAGTAATTGTAAATTATTTATTGTATTATAAAGGTCAGTTCACTGATATTCATACAGTCATGTGATCTATAGCAGACAAAAATAATAGCTTAGAATCTGGTATGTGGGTGTAAAAGCACTGTTTGTACTTTTGCAGTGAGAGGGAAAGGTTTCTGTTCCTTTTCTGGTACTCTGTTTAAAACAATCACTTCCTGCTCAAAACCCCCTCGTCTGCTTATTCATCATTTCATAAGCATGCATGTCTATATGTGTGTGTTGATATGCTCGGGGTCCTGTTGCAGCGCCTCCGGGGAACTGCAAAGTGTATAGACGGTGGGCAAAAACATGGCCTGTTCCCTCAAGACATTGCTCAAATTAAGAACTAATCAGTTATCCCCTGGAGCTGGGCTTTCCACAGATCCCAGAAATACAGACGAGCCCCCAGGCCTGCAGCAGAATCGTCTTACCCCAACAGTCCTCCTTCTTCTGCTCAGCCCGCAGCGACGAGCCCGGCCTTGTCCACGCGAAGACACCACGTGCTTTCTCTTTCCTCCCTCTGAGATAAAACAGGCTCGACTGGGGTTTAAGTAAAGTGTCAACACTCACTTCTCCACTCCTGGTCCACTCTAGTGGCTCTTTCACCTCGCTCTCCGTTCAACACAAGCTTTTCCTCTGACAGATGAGCCAATTTAGCTCTTCATTTGATCAAACTTACACATCTATATCAGTTTTACTCTATATCACTTTCATGTAATTGGGTTTAATTTAGGACTTGACATTAAAAACAAAACAAAACAAAAAACATATTCATTGCCTTTTCATTGCAATTAGCATCAGTTTTACAGCAACGTCCAAACAACTGCTGCCCTGAAGTTCAGTTTTAAAGCTCGCTGAAATCCCAAAGTGTTTCGCACCAGTCGTTTCGTAAGTATCGCAGTTGTTCTTGATAATCTGAGGCCAATAAAAGACAAGCAGCACTGTGAGAAATAAACAATATCACCATATGAATTTGGCACTAATGTGATGCTTTGGCAACAACATCATTGTAACTGAACTGGGTTAATAAATGACACATGGCAGGTTCTGGCAACATCAGATTCTCACTGACTCCATCCCACCTCTCCTCATCTGCTTCATCATTCCTACGCACACACACACACACACACACACACACACACACACACACACACACACACACACACACACACACACACACACACACACACACACACACACACACACACACACACACACACACACACACGGTTTTTCTGCCTAACCAGACTACTCACCATACACACTAATGCCCTGTCCCCCGCGCAGACCTCCATCTGTCATGTTCAATTCAATTAAGATCTCCATTTGTTTTTATTTCATTCGGGCATTTGCTGAAACGCCACACACATGCAGGCCAATATCTGCACGTGTGTGTGTGTGTGTGTGTGTGTGTGTGTGCGCGCGCGGGCAGCTATAAAACCACATGTAGATCTTCTGACTGAGGATGTTGGCTTTCTCCTGTGCAATCTGAACGCATTGAGGTGCTCTGTCACGTCTCTATGATGTTTATCTGCTATCGGTGCTTCGATTATTTGAACAGCAGTTTTGAGGCCGCATGGTCTGGCTTGGAATCGCGAACATGTTGATTCGAACCTTCCACAGACAATAAATATCGGCTGATTAGGAGGACAGCGTCTGCTTTTTCCTCTTTCCTGCATGTCCGTGCAGGACACACACCTTCCCTGGCGTCCTCTGGGTTACAGGGGATCAGAGTGTTTGAAATCTGAACTTTAAGGAGGTGGGTGGGCAGCAATGGCTGCGCTCAGAAGAGTCGTGTGACCCACAGAAAACCGTCCTCTCCTGGCTCTGCTGCAGGCGGCGCAGCTCTCAGATGTGGCTGCGATTGTATTCATCACAGGAATACTTGGAGGTCTGTTGGTTAGAAGAAAATCCTGAAACATCTGAGTCTGTGGTGTCAGAACGATCAGCCAATCAGTGACTTGATCTGAGAACTAAAAGTTAGAGGGGATGTTATCCGTTTTCCCTTTGAGATTCATTCATGTGAAGATGATAATTTTATCTAGACTCATGTAAATTATTCAAAGCAATTTATAATGATTTAATGTATGAATTGAACCAAAGTGTAAAATTTACTTTAGCTAATCACATGCTCTCGTTGATTTTCAATACTTGATGCCTCTGCGAAGGTGAAAATGTGAAGGTGTCATCTGAAATGGCTGCAGGGAGGTTTGGCTCTTTATAGAGTTGCCATCAGATACTATCCTCTCTCCATAAACAAAATTAGCATTAGCAAGGTGGAACAATGCTTTTTAAACAGACAAGACCGGGATGAGGATGTCCGACCCAAATACGAAGCACCAAATAAATGACAACATCTTTTGTGTGTTTTTTGTGTTCTCAAGGCCATCTGTAGGTCATCTGAAGCCAGAAGAGCTCAAAAGTCCCTACAGCCGAAATTCTACAATAAAGAAAATAAGCAAGAGTAGCAGTCCTGCATGCCTGCATGTTTTATGCATAATGTCACCATGTTGGCCCTGTGATGGACTCGCTCTTCGTCTGGGGTATGACCCACCACCAGCCTGACGACAGCCGGGATAAACTCCAGCTACCCTGCAGAGGTCAAAGCAGGTTCGGAAAAATGAGTGAAAATAATCGTGCTTTGAAAAGTTGTTCTGGAACCCTAAGAAAAAAGTGAAGGAATCATCCTTTTTTAGACCGGCTCTGGGAACTGGAGAGAACCAAACCTGATCCTTACGATCCTGTTTTTAAATGACCAAAATCATTTAAACACTTAATGTATGCGCTAATGGAAGCCTTCTAGTGCTTGGAGCTAAAAGGCACGTCAGGAATTACTCGAATAGTTTATACAGATGAGGGAAAAATATCAGCTTTGCTCTTAAGGCTCAGACATCAGAAACAGTATAATTTTAACTTTGTGTACTTTAATGCAGAATTAAACTAAAAAGAAAAATATGTCATTAAACCCAAAATAGTAAAAAATAAATAAATTATTTTCGAGCCACTGATAGCATTTATGTTGGACTGCAGTTCACTTTTTTCCTGCTTCCTCTGCGTCTATTGTAATTTTCTGTCTCTTCAAACCTCCGGTCGGTCGTGGCAGACGGCTGCTTGTCCTGATCCAGGTTCTGGTTCTGCTACAGGTTTCTTCCTGTTTAATGGGAGTTTAACAGGAAACTATCATTTCTGAGTTTTTCTGAGTTTCCTTGGGTTGGAAACTTCTGTGAACGGGTTGGTTTAACGCGTATGAAAGTGCCATGAGACGACATGTGTTGTAAATTGGCGCTATATAAGTAAACCAAATTAAATTTAATTGAACATGAGTCACTTTGACCCGTTTTTGAGGAGTGCTGTTACAAGCAGATGACTGAACTTTTATCGCCTGGATGAATTTGGATCAGACCAGATTTGATACAAACCCAACTGGCTTCTTAGAAGGAACTCTGTAAAACTGTGGATGTGGTGACAAAATCGTTCACCTGCAGGTTTCACAGCCAAACAAGACAGCAAAAACAAACAAGTCAAGGTTCTGATGTTGTTTTTATAATGCAACACATTTTCAACATCATTTCTCAAACTAGTAAACCTTTAAAGAAACTCTTTCCTGTCCCGATATGTTTATTCCTCCAACATCAGCTCTATGAGTTTTACTGATGATGTAGAAATACTGGCATAATAAACCAAACACAGGCTTTCAAGAGATGATTTTTGCCTATTACTGCATTAATTATTATTATTATTTAGCTTCAAAGTCTCCAGAACATCTCACTGGGCTGTTTTTGCTCCTGGCAGACCTGTTTGTGATAGCTTTAATGATCTATTACTTGTTCCACACAAGCTGCAGTTTATTACAGAAGCAGGAACGACAAAATGTGTTAAACAGCTTTTAAAAGGCAAAAGGCAAAAAATACAACTATAAGAAACAGTTGATAAACAAATACATGTAACAAACAACCTAATATATTCAGTAAAAGTCTCAGTTTTATCATTTATTCTTTTTAATGTAATTTTATTTTAACTTTGTGTGAATATGCTTTAAATGTTCATTTTGCCGCTGAAAACCCCCAAGGAGTTTTTATTCTATTCTATTCTATTCTATTCACAGATTAAATTATTAATAAAAAAGAAATGTTTGAAATATGTGTTAAAAATTGTGTTGCTTGTATCTTTTACTGTGTTGTGTTAAGTGGAACAGTCAGAAAATCTTCTCATTTCAGCCACACCAAAGGAAAAAATCCACACACGTGCAAAAAGTGAGCTCCTGTCCTCCCGGCGCTGCAATATAACATTTCACCAGTTTAGATTAGCTCACTCAGGGCCGATCAACACATGTGGAAGTGACCCTCAGACGCCTCTGCAGACCCAGGGGCTGAGCAACGAGTGTGTGTGTGTGTGTGAGAGACAGGAAGTGCACAAAGCAGCTGATGCGATGTGTGCTATGTTAACCCGTCCAAGGGCAGCAAAGCAATAACAAACACAAGATCACAGTACTGAGGTCACCTCTGACCCCGCAACCCTCCACACGGCCGGCCAGATCACTATCACCCTGACAGTTGCTGAGCAGTCTCACACACACACACACACACACACACACACACACACACACACACACACACACACACACACACACACACACACACACACACACACACACACACACACACACACACACACACACACACACACACACACGACCCCTCTAAATAGTTGCCATCATGGGTGTCCCTCAATTCGTGTTTTCAATCATTGACTACCCCTAGAGAAATCAGAGGGGTAACTGAGCTCTGTCTAACAGTAAATGATTGAAATCTATTTTGAATGAAGGGCTCCGCCCAGTCGGACAGGAAGTGCGACGTGAAGTCGTCCCGTGTCAGGACACGAGGCTGTTTGCTGGTCGGAGAGGACCTGGAGACGCGACGACCCGAGCCGGCCGAATCCTCAGAGGACGATCGATGAGCTTCAAGGTATGACTAGCAGGTTGACCTCTGACCTCACACTGGAAAGGCCTCTTTGGTGTCTGAACGTTGTATCTTCTCGCCTTATCCACCTTAACCTGAGGTTTTGAGTTGTTGGCCTGTAAACTGAGCGAGGAGTCGGTCCTGCAGCGCGTGCAGAGGTTGCGTTACTGCAGGGAGAAACGAGCAGGACGACATTAGGCGTCTGGATTTCCAGGAAACTCAACGAGTTCTACGCTTTTTAGTTCCAACGCTGGTGTTTTTGTTTTTTCCAGCCGCTTCAGGACGGCTGCAGGTCGGACCTCTGTAGCTAAGCTCGGCGTCTGGCTCAGTCGAGTAAACGCTGAGCCCCAAACACTGAACACACACCCCAAACTTCATTACAGAGACCTCCACTGTTCTGTTGATCCCCCCCCTCCCTCCCTCTCCTCAAATGAGAATTGAATTTCTTTTTCTTTTTGTTTATGTTATCATTTTGTAGATCTTACCAGAAGTGGAGCATGCAAGACAGAGCGGGGGGGTGGGGGGGCTCATACACAGTTTAATGAAGTATTTACAGATAATTCCAGCTGTCAAATACTTGAGCTGGATGACATAGTGCAGAGTGCTGACGTTTAGAGCTGCCCCCCCACCTCCTCCCCTCCAGCTCACCCACCTCCTCGTTAAGCAGGCGGATTTGATTTCAGGTAAGAACGCATTACTGGGTGGACCGGAGGCCAGCGAGGGCTTTTACTGAAAGGAAAACAATGGTGCAGATGAGAGTTTAAGGAAAGCCCAGGCGCTGAGGCACCGATAGCTGCCGGAGAATGAAGCCGCACTCGTGTGGTTGTTGCTCCGCTTTACTGGAAGGGCCATGAAGTCACCAGGAGTCACTTCTAATATTTGAGTTAAGCAGAAAGGTTGAGATCAATTATCTGACCTAAAAAAAAAAAACTTTTTTAAAGATTCAGACTTGTTTTGGGCAGCTGAGAAAATAATCTTAGAGGCTTTCAGAGTCACTTGAGCTGCAGTTAAAGGAAACAGAGGGAAAAAGTATTGATAAATGCTAAATAATGTTGATACATGTTCATATTCTGTGCAGCAATAAAATAGAATCATTTATGTACATTAGATGGAAGTATTGCATAATATTTCATGCACATAATATTAATCTAAAACTAATAAATATAAAAAGTTTTTTTTCTTGCAAAGTTCTTGTCCCCAAAAAATAGTAAAAAAAAAACAAAACTATCTTATATTAATATAAATTAAAATGTCCCATAATAAAAATAAAAAGCATCATTATCAGTCGTTCAACATCAAATCAATTATGAAACAATATAAGACACAGATGTAATAAAAAAAATTAGAATCAAGTTCAGACACGATTTGTTATATTTGTTATTAAAATAAAATAGTATTTATAAATTATGATTGTTTGTTCCAGAAGCGATTTATTATTACTTATTAATAAACAACAACAACAATAATAATAATAATAATAATAATAACAATAATAATAATAATAATAATAATAATAATAATAATAATAATAACAACAACAACAATAATAATAATAATAATAATAATAATAATAATAATAATAATAATAACAACAATAACAACAACAATAATAATAATAATAATAATAATAATAATAACAATAATAATCATAATAATAATAATAATAACAATAACAATAATAATAATAATAATAATAATAATAATAATAATAATAATGGTTTTATTCAGTGAACCTGTGATCACTCAATTGAAGCCAATGTACGGCGGCCCGAAAGTGTCAAATGAATGTTGCGGGGGAGCCCAGCTTCAGCAGCAGCGCTTTGGGCCGCTGCGGGTCATCAGTCACGCAGGATCGCAGGTCTGCGTGGGAACAGCTGCAGCTCATCATCATCTGAACCTTCCTGTGGTTCCTTCAGATCAGCGAACATTTTCTTTAATTCTTAAAAACGCGTTTAGTTCGTCCTTAGTAATGTTTGTTGTAAATTTGCGCTTAATAATTGTAAGATGCGCCAATTTAGAAAACTCGCAAAATGGCGCATTATTATTATTATTATTATTAATAATAATAATAATATTATTATTATTATTATTATTATTATTATTATTATTATTATTATTATTATCATTATTATTATTATTATTATTAATAATAATAATAATAATAATAGTAGCTTCATAGTTTTATTGTGCTTTTTTAAAATACATTTTCACATGATTTTCCAGTGAATTATTTATTTAAATATATTTTTCCGTATCTTCTCTTCCTAGTTTGCTCAGATTGACGCACTTGATGAGACAAAATAACTTCCAGCTACTTTGTGATGACATTGTATGAAATGATTGTTTAGAATAATCCCAGCAGAAGAGATGAGGTGGGTTTTTTAAAGGCTTGGATTTATATATTTTCAATCAAAGCGAATAAGTTTGCATTGAGGCTAAAGATGGACTCAACAGTCTGAATGGATGGAGCGTCTGTTGTTAAACAATAGAACAATGTTCTGGTTTTATAACGAACTTCTCCTTGTTCAGCTCGGACTGAGTCAGTGAGAAGCGGCTTTGCTGCCCCGGTTCCTCTGCAGCTCCAGCCGCTGTTAGCACCAGGATGGCCGCAGCTTCACCTGACCAGGTGAGCGAGGCCGGAGCATGTCGCTCATCATCAGGGTCGCATAAGGGAAAGTAAGAACTGCAGCGCGGTCCTTCATAGCTGGACAAGGAAGGATTTCTGCATCAGTTCTGCTCCAGGCTGGAACTGAGCGCTCCTCACTTAAAGCTTCATGCTGCCTGATCCAAACCAGGCGCATTCTTCTCCAAATCATCCCGCTGAGCTCAGTGTTGCAGACAAACTCGCAGTTATTGTGGCTGAGTTTGAGCTAATAAGCCAGTTATTACTGTGGTATTGCTGCGCTTCCCTCCGCCGGCGGTGCTGCAGCAGTGATGCGGCTGTAGGCGGAGGCCTCACCTGGATGTCTGCTGCGCGCATCCACGCTTCTGGCCTCAGCATCAGCCTGGTTGTCTCAGGGATCAATATTTCATCCGGACTCGCCCTGCTGAGGGAACTTCACGCTTGTTTGAGTTGATCTCCAAATCCACAAGTGTGGGGCAAAAAAAAAAAACGACAGAGGGAGGAGAGGCTTCAATAATTTACAGCCGAATGTTTGTGCGCTACGGGATGATATATTCGCTTTGTTTTGCACAACAAAACAGACTCAAAATTAAACTGAGCGAAGCGTTTTTACAATATTTTACATCAATATTTCTGTGCAGGTTCTGATCTCAGACAGTTTCATCTAAAACGTCTGAACTGCAGCTGCTAATCAAACTTTCATGCAATGATAGCAAAAAAAGATGGTTAAACAGAATTATATATATATATAACAATAATGATAATATATAAATAAAAAGCGAAAATATCACAA
>JAVLVB010000500.1:428723-449228 GCA_032876305.1 Orestias chungarensis | reverse complement strand
TATATATATATATATATATATATATATATATATATATATATATATATATATATATCTGTAATATACACATATATTTGATGGTAATTCATAATTTTCAGTTTCTGTAAAAAGCCGCGCGCGCTCCTTGTGCGGGTTGCAGCATTTTTGATGTTTATTTATTTATTTTTATTCTACGTGAAGTCGCAGAGTTCAGACTTTGTTTTGAGTTATTTTCAGCTTCCATTGGTAGAAAAACACTCTTGGTTCCAGCCGGTCGGAGGCAGAAGCGAATGATGCTCCCCCTGGGCCAGTAGGGGTCGCCCAACAGATCTGTGATCACTACAGAGCAGGGATCTTAAAACTTTGCATTAGGTAAATAAAGAATATAACAGCTTTTAAGTTTGATTCGTCATCTTTAAAATCGTGTTTGGATTATTACCTTTTTTTTAAGTTCAGATTTTTCTGGAGCTTCCCAGTTCAGACTGAATCATTTTTGATTTTTAGAACAACTTAACGAAATAACGTCCAGGTTTTTACTAATTTTCTTCAATTTAAAATGAAATAGTATCTAGTGCATTTGCTGTTAAAGCCCTAAAACTTTACCCCAGGTTATATTTATGTAATAATTACATTATTGAAATGATGCGATGGGTTAACCTGTGTAAAGTGACCTCATCATTTTCATAACCTTGTTTATTTATTGTTCTGAGCTAAATTGTAAATTATCCAAATTCTTTAATAGCTAAAATAACAAACAAAAAAAGCATGTTCTTAAAAATTAAACCAGAACTTTTAATGTGAAGCAACTTTATAACCCAAAGTCACATTTTAGAGCAAATCTTTAAATATAGGCTCCATCATAATGATGCTCTTTCATGATCACTAACGAACCCTTGTTTGCTTTTTTAGCTCCTCTCTGCCCAGGGCCTCAGACTACCTAGGGCCGGCTCTGCCTGGTAACCTGGAGCTTTTAAAAACTCCGGATATTTGCATTTGTCCGTAAATCCTACATTTCTTATTCCTGCAACAATCACAACAAAAAGCTGAAAGAAGAAAACACTCCCTGCCTGCAGCCCTCGGTGGCATTTGACCCTCTCAGGCTTCCTTATCTATTAGACACACCACAGTGACATCTGTCTATCACCCCGCGGGTTTATGATTAACGCGGCCGCGCATCTGATGTGGACACAGTGAGGAGGGGGAGGGAGGGAGGAAGATCATCCCGGACATATTATTAGGCTACTTATTAACACACACCAGAACCAGGACTTGAGTTTGTTCCTGCTGGATGACATGAAGACATGATATCGTGATAAGTTCCTGCAGCTGCAAAGAAATGAACTTTATAAGCAGAAATCCATCAGGATTCATCATTATTGGCTCAATTGACTCTAACATGAGCATAAATGTGAACTCATTTGTTATTTCCCTTTAGATTTGACCATAAATTATGTTTCAATTCTTCCAGAACCATCTGTAAACCAACATCCCTGCAGCAGGACCAAGGAATGAGCGAACTGAGCGTCTCTTAAAGAAGGAGTCAAATGTTCTAAATAAGTCAGTATCTGAACTTCTACTGGTTACTGATGTAACTGATGCGCTGCAGGATTCACAGCAGAACCAGATGAGGTTTGTAGGGACTGAGTCAAGACTCAGCTCTAAATGTCCAGCAGCTCAGTTCGCTTCTGCTTCGGGCCGGCGCTCCCCTGATCCGGATCAGCTGAGTTCCTCTGGTCACTTCCAGGAGAGATCCGGCCCAGCGTGGCCCCCAGGGGCCCCGTCCCTCCCTCCCTCCCCCGCCTGTCTCTCCTCCCCTCTCTCCTCCCTCTTCCAGCCGTCAGCGCGGCCACGATTGAAAGTGACAGAGTGGTTCTGAAGCTCCGCTGCGCAGCTGGAACTCAGAGCTGCAGGTTTTGCGCGTTTGTTTTCCATCCTGGACTGATCGCCTTTTCTCTTCTTCTTCTTCTTGTCTCTTTCTCTCTCTTCCTTCCTTCCCTGAGGATGAAGACGCAGAGCTAGTCTGGAGCAGCCCGAACTGAAAACTTCCAGGACGCGTTGCGCACCGTCGGGTCCGGTTCCGTGAAGCCGATTTTTGAACGCTCCATCCGGCCACGAGCTCCACTACTGACCGCGCGGCGTGGTGCACGATCCAAACACACGCACGCACACGCACGCGCTGAGAAGGCAACTTTTTCTTCCATCTGGGTTCTTCTGCTCCGAGCTGAGATCTGGTCCGACAGCAGAAGGACCCGAACCAGCACCAAGGTCCAGCCCTGGATTCACTACTGCTGCTCAATGGACAGAGCCTCCTGGGGGGACAGCAGCGCTACAGACACGCGGTGAACAGTGAGTGCGGCTCACACACACACACACACACACACACACACACACACACACACACACACACACACACACACACACACACACACACACACACACACACACACACACTGAACGCCTCAGGACTCACGGTAGTGAAACAGTAAATAACGGATCACTCAGTTATTTATGATCCTACATTATCAATAATCATATTAGGACTGATAAATATGTGCTTAGTCTATTAAGAGTAAATGTTGCTATAAATGTAAATATTGTATGTAAATAGTGACCTACAGTCAAACCAGCTTATTTTACTCTGATGGTTCAGCTAAATTTCTCCTCAACACTATGAACCAATTACAGCGCAGCTAAATTTAGACTGCGGGCAGTTTTCTATTTTATTTTATTTTACTTTATTTTATTTTATTTTATTTTATTTTATTTTATTTTATTTTATTTTATTTTATTTTATTTTATTTTATTTTATTTTATTTTATCCCTTTTATCCCTTTTATCCCTTTTCCTCGGGCAGATCACAGATCAGATCGGCTAAACGTGCAGGGAACAGTTGCAGAGTCAGAGGCCTTGAGACTGAGCAGCGGTGCAGTCAGGCTGAGGTCTGAGAGGCCACAGAGAGGAGCAGCAACGCTCCAGTAAAAAAAAACACATGTCATTTGTGTCAGAAAATAAATACTAAAATGAGATGAAATAAAACAGAAGCGCGTGTTTGAGCTGCAGGTTTCTGTTCTGTTCTTCACACCTGAGCAGGTGAAGTTCCTGCTGTGTCCAAATAACAGCGCGTTGATAGAGGATCGAGTATTTCATCTAAAAAATGACTCAGAATTAAAGTAGATATCATCTTTTTTTATTCGTTTTATTTGTCGTTTGATTTATTTGATTATCTTTCCTGCTTTGGTGCTAAAAGCGAAGCTCCGATTCTACCGTGGAGATCCGGATTGCATGGTCTCGGTCGGCGCAACAGAACCGGGGTCCGTGTGGCCCCTCACTGGCTCCGACAGGACTCGGAAGGCCCCGTGTGTGTGTGCGTGTGTGTGAGTGTGGGGGTCATCTTAGTCCTGCGCACTCAGCGTTTCGGAGCCATTTTGTTGGCACCTTAGGGGCCCAGATGTGTACAGCAAACACACAGAACTTACTTTGTAAAATAGGGGAAAACATCAGTGATGCGACCTCTGCGCGCGCATGTGTGTGTGTGTGTGTGTGTGTGTGTGGACAGTGCGCCCCCAACCATAAATAAAACTGATTGATAATAACAGAAACAGATGTTTACGACATTTTTCATCCTGCAGGAACCTTCTGCTGCTGTGAAAAACACATTTTCTGTTGATTTTTTACTCTTGTCCGTTGATTTAAAACAACTACAGCTGTTAGTTGTGTTTGATAATTTCCTCACAGTTGAAAACAAACTATTGTTAAAAAGATTTTATTCAGATATATTTTAATTTATATTTCTCTATGTTAAAAAAAAGTTAATTTGCCACCAATTTTAAATTCATCATCCAAATAAGTTAAGTCCATGCTAATTATTAAGAAGACTGAGATGGTCTCTGTTAAAAACAAACTGAATTGGTTTGGGATTAAAGTCACAGCCTTAGTAAAGCAGTAATGCATGTAAACATGTACATGTAGTATTTTTCTGATAAACCCGCCTGGCTGCTGGAAGGAGCTCAGCTTCAATTTTACTGCTAAACAACAAACACTGGATGAAAACTCTTGGTTTTTACTGATTGAATCATTGCTGACAGAAACCTGACAGTCTTCCTGTTCTCTGCTGGAAACAAACTGTCACATCATATTCTGTTTGTTTAGTTTTTATCCAAAAATTACAATAAAAACTTCTTTATTAACTTGTTTTAAACCGATAAGCTTGATTTCTAATTAAAATAATTAGTTTTAACAATATTCAGTTCCCTCAAATCCACATTTTACAGCGAGCAGGGATATTAAAAGTGATATTAAAAGTAAAAAAATAAAAAGAATTAGATCAATTATGGATCCTAACTAATGCAGTTTGTAATTAAATCCTGATTTTCAACATCTGACATGTTCTAAAAATAGTTTTTAAAACATAATGGAATAACAGTGAAATTAAGTGAATAAAAAAAAAACAATAGTGTTAAAATTTTGAAGCTTTTTATTAAGGTCAAAAAATCAGCTGAGAGAAACTTTCTTAACTCAATGTATTGAGGACAGGAACCGTTTCCAACTATGTGGAAATATCTACCAACTCCTGGCTTTGGATTCCAGCTGATAAAAACCTCAACAACTTTGTTTTAACTTTTAATGTATTTCTAAAACAGCTAAGATGAGATATTATTTAAACAAAACAAAAGCAAAAAACATATTAGATAAAATAATAATTTTCTCAGCTCAAAGTTTTTATGTGTTTCTCTCAGGAAGAGCTCAGAGCTGCAGCTTAAATAAATATCACCAGGATTTCACACCAAAACTTAAAAAACATCTATAATCTCTGTATTCTATGTTCATAACAGACTCATAATTCTCAGATAAAACGATTTTCTGACCTTTATTTATTCTGAACCTCCTGTGTGAGAATATCTGCTGTTTTGTTGCTATAGCGACAGTTTTCTGCTCACATCTTATTAAACAGTCATTTATTTTCCAAATATATTTAATAAAACCATCTATTTATTAACTTCTTACTGTAATAGAGGAGAAAAGCTGAATTAAACAGTAAATAGTGTGAGTTTGTTCCACCTACTGTAATTTATCGTAGGTTTATGACGGGCAAATGAAATTATGGGACCAAGCGTTTATTGCTAGTGCAGAATGGAGCTGCTATAAATGCTGTTTGGTAACAACGTAAGGAGGCGTCTGTGCAGCCCAGCAGATGTGATAATGAGCTAAAGGAAGAACCAATCTGGAACACTATTGATGATCAAATATTCCATCTAAGCAGATGATTTTGATTGCAATATTGTTTCTATTGATATTTAACATGATGTGATTGTTGGATCAGCTGCTCTGGTTTTATTTAGAGTTTCTGCACCAGAAAAAATTGTAGATGATGTCCGATTTAGGCTTTCTGATAACCTTAATAAATGGTAAAATAACATTGAAATGTAAATAACTGTTAAAACCATATTTGATAAAGAAAAACAAAAACTTGTGTTAAACAATATAAGGAAAGTTTTTATCATCACGCAGATTTTTTTACTGCGCCACCATTTCATCCTTGACAGTTGTCAAACTTCTTAACTACTGTTGTTCATATCTAACATGATCCTAACAGTAAATATCTGTAAGAATTCAACTGAATAATATATGGATGACGTTAACAACCGTGATATGTCTTCTCACAGTCTGACTTCATACACTATTATGTGATTTATGCACATGTGGAAGGCAAGAAAATGAATGTTAGAGTTCACTTTACTTGGTTGTTTGGATCTGAATTCATTTCCTTAAAGAAAGTGGAACCCGGTTGTATAAAAGGTCGAATAATCTGTATCGTGTGTGTGTGTGTTTATGTTTGTTGGTGCATGCTGCATGTTCAAGAACATGTGTGCATCCTCGGGTGAAAAGGTCGATGTCCCGCACGCTCACTTTACAGGAGAGTCTTTAAATCTTTGCTCCACTTCTTCACACAGTTTCCCATTAAAACTCCATAAACATAAAATCCTTCTTCTTCTTGGTCCACTCCAAGCCTTTTAAGAACAGTCTTGTCTCATGATGATGCACACCTAAGAAATGTGACGCACACCATCTAAACAGGCGCTAAACCAAATTTAAAGAGACAGTCTGATCCTGCGCCTAATCTGCAGGATCCAAAATGAAATGCAACATCTTCTCATCTCGGTAGTTAGTTTTGACTTCTTTTATTCACTCCCTTAATACTGGCAGTGAGGCTTTGCTGGAAATGTTTGAATGGAAATAAAATAGTGGAAGTAAAAGAGAGAAAGTTTGATGGTTGCAGTCCCTCTGGTCCCTCTGCACACATGCGTGCTCCACATGTGATCTCCTCAGACAGCAGGACTCCTAATATCTCTGACATTCTTTTATCTGTGCTGCAGAGCCTCACATTAACCAACAGCCTGATAGGCCTGCTGTAAAAGCTGATGTGGAACAGGGAAGAGCGTCCGTATCTCAGGACATTTCCCTGGAAGTGACGCCTCCCCTCCCCCTCCATCAGCGCTAATAATGCCCTGCCTGGTTGCTCCGTCTCTGCCTGGCTTACATGCGTACGGCGTTAGTGTCCGTCCTCAAGACGAGGCAGCGATAGAGGCGTAGAGGCGCTTAGCTCTGTGGATTGGGGGTCAGAGGTCAGTCGTTCCTTTCACTTTCGTTTGATTATTGCCTGTATAGGGGCCCAGCATTTCCTAGGTGTGTGTGTGTGTTGTTTTTCTGTCTGACTCACAGTGGAACTGTCTCTGAGAGGACATTGTCTGAATGGTCTTTTCCATAACTTTATTCTGTGGAGTTGCTGCCTCAGAGGACGAAAACAGTGAGCAGAGCTCATGTGGGGGTGGATTGTTGCTCCGGCTGTCTTTGAATGACACGTGGGACTCTGTAGTGTGTGTTAGTGCCTCTGAACCCAGCTCATTGTTTATAGGTGTGTTTGTCGCTGTCTTTTGGATTTGCCAACATTCTCTCCTTCGCTCTGTGATCTCATCTCTGGCTCCTGGTGTGTCTGAAGTACAAGAGCTGACAGACAGCCTGACACAGTCTCGTCTCGGCTGCTGTTTGGGGCCTTAAACAGAATTTCCGTTCATATTTTTGTTTTAATGTTTAGTTAACGAGCAGCAAAGTTTAGCCCAGTTATTAATATCCAACTATCTAAACGTTTGATGGATGTATGGTTTTAAAAATGGCCATAATCACGCCTCCTACAGTTTTTACCTTTTACAATCAATTTGAGGGGATTTCTGAGAATTTGTGCTGCCCACCGCTCAAATGTTGCTGCACACTGCTGGTCAGCAGCATAAAAAAAATAGCTGATCCTTTTTTTTCTCACTCACAAGAAAGGCAAATTTGGCTGCTAGGCAAAAACCGCCAGAGTAAGGAAACTAATATGAGATCCTTTAAGGTGGGGTTCACTTCAGCTCAGCAGGGGGCGCCGGACATTTGCACAGTTTGATTATTGCTCAGGCCGGTTCCGTCTCACAGTACCCTCAGAAGCAATAAACCGGGTTATGTGTTGTGGCCCCTTCCTTATCAAACCCACATTACTCACAGTCCCACGTCTCCATAACAGACGTGCAACAGCTCATCTTATCGCCTGTTTATTAACTACCATCACTATCATCACGCCTTGTGATTATTACGGACATGATAGCTATATCCGTATCTGAGTCCTCTTGCTAAATGAAACCTATTTAATAGGCGTGCGGCACATTTACACGTAACGCACCACATACCACCCGCCTGTCCTTAAGGACAAAGCCTCATCCGTGCTCAACTCATCAATGATAGATAAAGTAGATTTGAATTCATCAGCCGGGAAAAATAGAGGCTTTAGTCACGTTTCCTCTCAGCTTAGTTTGTAGTCTGAATAAACATCTCTGGAGGATTTCCTAAATCAATGACCCACAATGAAGTTGTGCTAGTTTTATTTATCAGTTATAAAAACTACGGTTCTTACTTTAGGTTGGAATGGTTTCAAAATTTACTGAGAGATACATTTCTTTATGATTAAAATGATATATACAGACTTTAATGTGTCCTTACACCCCCACTAATGTCTGGATAAATCTCTCCTAGCAAGCGGCAAAAATGGCTTAGTGGACATTTGACCAGTCGTCTGTTAAACTTGTTTTGATTTTTAATTTTATTTTGGAAGTACCTGGATTCTAAATAAAACACGATTCAATTTCAAATGTTTCAAAATGTGACATTCTCCCTGGTTTTGTCTCAAAAACGTTCGTTTTTCAAAACACCAACGATGTTCCAGTCTCAAGCATCCAGTTATTGATTTGAGATGAAGCTCAAGAATTTTAAAGGGAGTCCTGCGTTGTGGAACAATAGATTTGGGTTGGCTTTGAATAACTATTAATAATTAATAAATGCCAAAGCCAATTATTAACAAAGATAGTCATTTAGATCCAATTGGCTAAGTTGGGGCATCACCTGATTATGAGGAAATAATAGCCAAAGAGCTTTCACTCTGTCAGTTATTGCTTTTTTTTAAATAGTGATAATATAGAACAGATGGAGTGAATTTGATCTCTACCGTTCTCAAACAGAAGGTCCTGGACACATGTTCAGGACAAGAACAACCAGCTTCTCCCCCAGAATGTAAGAATTTATCAACAAGAAATAAATGTAAAAATGATACCAAACAAATCCTAAGAATAGAAAAACAGGGTTTCTCAGGCCCTAATAACGGGGCTTTCAATAAAAGCTGATTCACTGCATGATGCAGACTAATGAAAAAAACTATCAGCACATATTAGATCTGTTGTCATCTGGACCTTTTTCCTCTGAACAAGTGAAACTCCCAGTGGGACTGTAGTGGACTCAAGCCACAATCCTCCAAATCTGCCAGAATGATAAACCCCCCCCCCAAAAAAAACTGTGATAAATCTGTCCTCACCACAACTGAACTACATCTCTGCAAGGAATGAGCACCAGCTGTAGATTATACTGCCACCTGCTGGACTCTATCAACTCCCTAATGTAAACAGAGAAGGAAACAAAGCTCAAAGGCCCTTCAAACAAATCAAAATGTAAAAACGGATAATCTGCAAAAGCTTCAACTATCACTCAGGACAGAAGACTCAGCGACAGCTTTGAGGCAGAACTCATAATTTCCTAGATCAAGGCAAGTATTAGTCTCAGAGACCTCCTGAACCTTAAAAAGGTTTATACAAATAGAAAGTCATTTTATACTATTTTGATGGTATACTAAAAATAGCTTTACGTTTCCTTTATTAAAAGAAGTATGAATCTTAAGAGATCATAAAGAAATGGTTTTCTAATGATAATAACAGTGATAATTAACAACAGAACAAGCATCGGGTTACGATCTGTCTATTTTTAGACTACGTACAAATACACACATCATTTTGGCTTTACTGTAACATAATTACGCATCAATTAAATGTTGTGAGAAAATAGATCTTTAATATGTTGAGAGAAATGAAAAGGAACAAAGAATTAAACAGTCTTTGCCGATTCAGAACTTTGGTCAGAGATCCATCAAAGTAGTTTTAAAGTGATTTATCATGTGCTTACAAAAACCATCGGACAACATTTCAGTTTTCTTTTGATAATAATAACTAAGTGGCATGGATATTATTGACTAAGCAGAATACTTAGAAATAGTCTTTAAGTAGAAGGAACAGTACGATTTTGATTAGAAATGGTCAGGATGAAAACTCTCATCTGCAAATCGGTTTTTACCTGTTCAATGGAAAATGTATTTATATGATTAGAAGTTTAAAAGAACTTTAAACTCTAAGATCAGAACCAGCAATTTAAGCACATTCCACTTTGTTTGGTGGAGCCTCAGACTTGGGAGGCACTTAAGTTACAAAAACAATCAGTCCAGACTTTGTTTAGAGTTGTGACTCAAGATTGACCTAATTTTGTGGCCTCAGACTTACATTCTCTATTTCTTCTTTAAATCATTTCATCTTGAGTGACAATGCGCCTCAAATGGATCCCCTCAGGCATCCGTAAACAGCAAAACTGTAAATACTTGAGACGCTTTTTAGAAAATGCTTCAAACTGCTCATGTTAATAGTTGAATATAGTACAATTAATAAATACAAATACAGATTAATCTGAATTTACAGTGGACATTACTGCAGAAGCTCATACCTATAATCATCCTTGTTTCTGCTCCTGCCTTTCCAGCCAATCAGTGTCATAAAAAAATGACTGGGGCTCCTGGATTGGCTGATTTTTAATATCACATGTCTACTAATAATGCAACTACATTACTCAGCTTCCCAGTATACATTTCATTCATTAGCTAATACTTTTTCTACACAGTGGGACTCTTAAACAGATGAGCTGAATGCAGAAGCCCAGCACACCTGTGTAAATGTAATTTCTAAAGATAATAAAATAACTTTGTCACCTCAAAAATCACAAATAACCTCGAAGATTGTGGCGAACACAATGTGAAAAAGCAGGAAAACTCTCTGTAGTGAACTCTCCTGACCTCGTGAGTCTGTGACATTTGTTTACAGTCAGATGGGACTTCTTACCTCGTAGATTCAACCCCAGAAAAACGTGAACAAAAGAAAAATATGCAGTGGGACTCTTTATCTCTTCAATGAAAAAGCAGATGAACTGTAATAGAAGCAGGATGTGCGTGGAGATGCAGAAGATGCTGGGGATGTTTGGGAGTTCCAGGCGAGATGAGAAGATGTCGACAAAGCTTCTGATAGCGATCGGTCGGCAGCTGAAGCAGGACTGGACCTGCTGCTGATAACGTGGAATTCTTTGGAGGATTATTTGGAAACAAGGACATTAAATCTGTTCGAATGTGAGCCAGCAGCAGCAGCAACAGTTTCCGTTAAGGCGCTATCAGAGCTGGCTGCTCTTTATTGCAGCTCCAACACTGCCTTCCCTTTTTCACTTCTAAACCGTCTGCTTCCTTCCTCGCTCAGTTCAGCCCACTTTGAACTTGTTTTCTCTTGTATTTAACTCTGCCGCCCGCTTTTCTGGCCTCTTTGGCCTCCCACACTTTTTATTCATGCCAGAGCTAATGTCTTTAATTTATGGTTCATTTGGACATTTTCCGCGGGCTCCCAGTGCCTCTAAGATCATAAGTCTGTTTGCTTTTTTATGCTTGTGGAAGGTAACAAATGAAAAAGGCTTTTAGTGAATAACAGAAGACAAAAGGGACAGAATTAAAACTCATCTTGTATCACTACAGTGAAACAGGTCAGGACTTGTTTTTAAATCTGGATTTTATCACAAAAAATTGAGTGACTATAATTAATAATATTTTGTGTTTCTAAGGATGATTAGAAATAATAAAAAAATGTACAAATATGTTTAAAATTTATATTTTGGAACAACTTTTCGACCTGTATGTCTTTTTTCTTTTAGATTTGACTTGAAAGAAATGAAACACCGGATATTTTCTTTAGTGTTAAATTCGTGTCGTCCACCTTTTTTATATCATTTTATTTCCTCAGATATTGCAGAGGGGCTTTTGTTTGAAGAGCAGCTGCCCAGTTGGCCCAGTTTGCTGGCACAGGCCGCACGTCATGCCTGGCAGGGCTGCTAATGGCATTAAACATATTAGACGTTTGGCTGGCTCCTTATCAGGAAACACTGGGCGTGGAGCATAGTTCTGCAGGTTCCCTGGATCTGTTCATCTCGGGGATCAAGATGCTAAAGCTGCTAGACATATTTCCATAATGTGAAACAGAAAGTAAATCAACTATTTGTGAAGTCCACTTCAAATGCGCAAGTTTATCGCAAAAAGTTCTTATAATTTACAAGAAGGTTTGTGTGTTGATTTCACATAACTGAATACTGTCTTAGTTTCTGACTAATTATTTTCTCCAGAGTTGCTCTAATTACTTTACTACAGTTAGAAATGTACAAAGACAAGACATAAAAATAAAACATTAAGATTTATATGAACATATAACAAGAAACAACCTCAGTGCTGATTTAAATCGATTTGCTTTAACATTAATAAAGTATTATGACGTAATTATGCTGCTTGAGGAGAATGTCTTTACAACTTGGTTGTACTGTGTACCATGAAAATAAAGCCTTTCTTTATCAATTTATGCCATTACTAATATTCCTATTTATGATTTATCCTAATAAAAAATCATTATTAAAGCAGTTTCTGATGTTCTTTACCACTTCTGCACCGAGTACTTGACTTGCCTGTAACACCTGTGTACTGAACCGATTTCCAGGCTCGTAAAACTCAGTTATTCGGGGGTCAGACCCTGAAAACCTCACTACTCTCTGTTCTGTGTTGTTTTGGGGTTCTGTAAAAACGCGCTGTTATTGTTTCCTTCATCCATAACTGATTTTAGTATTGAACCAGAGCTGGTTCTCGCTCAGCATCATCTCCAGATGTGTCAACAATCATCACATCAACTACTTCCTATCCCAAAGAAAAGGACTCTTTTCTCAACAGCTTGAGGTTTCCTCATATATACATTTAACCCATTAGGCGCTATGACACGTTAAAGACACAACAAACGGAGCACAAAGTGTCAGCAGGGGTGAAAAGTCACTAGAGTAAATGAGCTCATTGTGTTTCTGAGTTACTGTGTGTACAATTGCGCCATGTATGGTTGCTATGAGTACAAATGACATGGCAGCGGTCAAATCAGCCAGGTTACTCTACTAATGTCGTCACACCTGTTTATTAGGTTTACACGTTTGAAAATCAGATATTTGCTTTAAGTTAATGTTAAAAGATTGTAACGTTTTCATTCATTCGTTCTTCCTTACATTGTTGGGGTTTTGTGTAGCTGCAGTAACCTGTGGATGGGAGGGTACATCCTATTTAATGAAGAATTTAAACAGTCTGTTTTGAGTTTTTGCGGTTAAAAAAATGTGTTCACGTATTTTTTTCTTAACGATTTGAATGAATTTACTAGGATTGGACTCTGCATTGAAATAAATTGTCACTTTAAACTAAATTGCCTATTTTAAAACTTTACAGGACTTTTTTTCTCTTTAATTCCCATCAACTTCGCTTGGTTTGAGACGGAGAATATATTTTTAAACCTAATAGGTAGGAGCCTCATTTGAAAATAAATAACTTAAAAATTTACTTTTGAGTTCTGTCCGTGTTTTGATCGTTTTGGATAGTTTGTTGTGGAAAAAAAGCTGTTAAGCAAAGATTTGATGTTATTCTTTTTTTCTGTTTGTAGCCATTTAGTGTAACATCGACACTTTAGAAGCAGCATAATTTACTGAAATGTATGTGACAGGAGAGTAAAGCACCTAAAAACTGATAAGGGGTGAAACATAGTGACTACGTTTCTTTTTCCTCATTAGGATGAAGGGTACAATCGTTAGCTTCCTTTTGTGGAAAGAAGAGTACGTTTCTTTTGCTCATAATCCTTTTGTTTCTTTTTCCCTAATTACTAATTATTAATCTAACCTATTGAAAAATAGGTTTGGCTGCTGTCACAACATTTGACATACTGAGATGGGGTTATCTTCATCAGCGCAGATAGAGTGTCTGCACAGTGTAGCAAGTCAATAAGTAATTTTATCTTTGTGTTCTGGAGCAATGAAACATTTATGTGAGACATATGTTTTCTAGGAGTTTGACCCTCATGTCGTTAGATTTTAACAAACATATATACAAAATTTATAATGTTTTGCGTCCTGGATTAGGTTAAAATTAATCTGCCTTTTTCCCACACAGTTGCCATAACTGATGTTAAACTGTGTCATAGGATTTCTTTAATCTGTATTACTGAACATTTCTCCATGAAATCAATACTTTGAAAAGTTCCCAGAACGTCTCCTGTACGCCTGATTCCTCCGCTTGTTTGTCCTTCAGACTCTTTCTCTCTGACTGGAGCTCCACTGGGGGTGTGGAGGAGGATGGAGCGTGGTGGGGAGAGTCCAGTCATCCAGAGCAGTCCTGAGCGAAGGGGGTGCAGCCCGGACCTTAGTGGTCTCCCGCCGCCAGGAAAGAAGACTCGACTGGAGCTCAACGGGAGCCCCACGGGGCCAAGAGCTCGCCACAATGGAGCCCCGCCGTGGCCCCTTGGAGGTAAACATACGCCAACAGAGAATTACAATCAAGTGGAATTTTATAAATGTAGATATAGATCGCTACAAAAATGCCCTTTAATCTTTTGCATAGACATTTGATGTTAGTTATCTGCTAGATATGAAACATTAAACACGGTGAATGAAACATTGTAAGATCATTTTTAAATCCTCTCCTTCTGCCAGAAGGTTTTTAGCAAATTTGTACTCCAAACCCACAGACAGCTGTTGGCTGTGCTGTGAACCACATGGGTTGAGTTTGGCTCCACGTTCCTCGCTGTAGCGCTATGAGAGCTCTGAGCTGTTAATCTATAAGTCAGGAGGGAACTGTATAACACAGGCTTACCAAATAAAGGAGATTGCTCCATAAAAACAAGATTTATACAAGTCACTCTGGGTTATCGATCCCCACATTAACTGTGGAAGTTGTTTCCTCCTCGTGTGCATTTGTTCATGTGTGTGCTCTCCGTGTGGCCATACTTCTGCAGGAATATCATCTTTAAAGGGCTGAGAACAACGAAATTAGATTTGGACGTCTGATTTTGAGCTCAAACTTTAGCTAAACAAAATGCAGAACTGTGAAAAGAGACTTATTGGTAAACAGCACAAACACAGTAACCAATGTGTGAGTAGGATAATCCAGTAACAGTCCCACAATATTGCATTCAGCCTATCGTTTAGCTTCAGTTGCATTTAGAAAGGAAAGAGCTGGAGTGACGTCTTGTTGGAAGCGTTAACAGCATCTATCAAGGGTTTTATATCCAGAGGTTTGTTTTACTTTTAATATTTATCACGATTTCTCAGAGACATTCAATAATGGATCGCAGGTTCATTCCTGTTACACAGTCAGCCTCAGTCACCCATCATAAACCTCAGCAAACACGTACCAGGACGCTTACGTCACACGGTTTGGTACATAACCTGCATCCGGTGACACGATTCAATCTGGACTCTGTCAAACAGCAGGAAAGAAACTTAAAGCAACTCTTTTTAACCGGAAAACAAGGAGACGGAGAGAAAACAACACTCATGTGTTAACTTTCAGTGACAACATCATGATTTCACAGAATCTGCCTTGGAAGAACGCAGAAACGTAAAAATCTCAACCATTAAATACCTTTTTGACACTTTTTACTTTTTGTCTTTAGAGGGTGAGTAAAGTATTAAAATCAATGTTTTAACTTGTTTGTTTTTGCTATGAACAAAAAATAACCAAACCTCCCCATCTGGTGTTAAACCCGACACTTTATTAACATCAGGTGGTGCTTATTAAATACATAATGGCCTATTTAGGAGCGCTTATTAGGGTCCACCAGGTTCATACACACCTGTGACCCTTTTGGTCTTCCATATTTCCCCACATGTTCCATCGACAACTGGAAACATTCTCAATAACGCTTAAAAAAACTAAACCAAACAAAAGAAAACGAACAAACAGGCGTTATTATTACCAACCGTTAATGCAGTTATTTGGTGTGGAGTGCTTCAGATTTAAATATTACAATCTTAGATTCCTTGACTTATGGGTTGTGATGTTAGCATTCTGAATTATAAGATCTACTACGAAATATATTTTAGTTCAGTGCCTGCATTAATGACATGTATATATGTAGAACATTTTTTTATTCAGGTTGTTTTATTTGTTTCTTTTATCAACGAGTCATACAGTTTTGTTTGTGTTCTAAAAAAGAAGAAACCAACTAAATCATGGCTTTTAGAACCCTGCATATCTGGTAATATCCTGTATTATCCTCCAGTGAAGGAAAAGATGTGGTATTTAAATTTTTTTTGGCGTGTTCTACGTCCTACAGAATGGAAATTGTGAGTAATGCTCTTTAAGCAGAACACATGCGAAGCAATAACCAAAATCAATCAAGTTATTTGATGTTTTGCGGTTAATTTTTATGTAAATACATTTTAAAATTGATGTCGGAATGTTCCTGAGACGTTGGATCTGTTTTTTCTCCAGCAAAACAAAACCATTTCTGTGGGTTTCTAGGAGTTTGTGAAGGTAATCCATCTGCGGTTGGGTAGAGCTAACAAATCAGGAAACGACGAAAGGAACGATTTGTTCAGAAGAAGAAGAAGAAACCGTTGTGGACGGAGGAGGACTTGAGCTTTAGAGGGAGGAGGACGAGGTTTTCTGTGCTCAGAGGAAGCCTGGCTCGTAATAATGACAGGTTGACTTTGAACACAGGATACTCCATGTGTCGCCCCCCCCGCCACGAAACCACACACTGGCTGCAAGGATGGGGGCCAAACGCACAACGACGCTGTATGCAAATACCCCGGCACACAGATTTACAAGCTCGAGCACCGGTTACAACGCGACAACACCCAGAACCTGCCAAGACTCACATATCTCCATTCACTCATCCCCCAACATATTAGGGGGATTAGAGGTTTGAGGCAACATCACATCATCCAAACCAGATCATCCAGTCACACAAGACGCAGGAGAAGACAGAGAGAGACGGAGGCAGAGGAGCGCTGGTCGGAGGGAGCTGCTCCACGTTGACAGTTATATTTCCCTGTTGGGGGAAATTCACTTACTTGAATTGCCGCGGCCCTCCAGTGTGTAATTCACTCCACGAGAGCCTGGAGGTTTGGGAGCCGAGTGATTAATGAGGAGGAAATAGAAATATTGGAATTGACTGATTAAAACAATGGAGGAGATGGATCGGGGTATGAGGGGAGGTGTGTGTGTGTGTGTTTGTTTGGCCATACGGTAAAACACAAACCTCGTATTATTAGAGCTGGGACGCTGCCTAATGCTCCCAGTCCATCATTTCTTCAGGGGACTTTAAATAATTGCCGGCTGACAGGTGGCCCAAAACCAAAAGCCTTTCTGGAAGAAGGTCCAGGTTGGAGCGCAGGAGCGAACGTGAGAGCAGAGAGTGTGTTGCCACGGCGATCGGCCCCCCGTTTCACCTTGTGTTAAGACATCAACATCAAACTTCAGCATGATAGACCAACACTAATAGTACAGAAGGGCGAAGATATTGGAAAATATGTGGTTCTGAAAATACGTTAGTACCTGCATGATGAAGCCCAACGACAGCAGCGGTGAAAATGAGATGCTGAGAATGTTCCGGGTGGAGGATGAACCCTATAAGAGGTGAAAACCCCTCTTAGTGTGGAAGGTCATTGTCTTATCAGTATGCTTTTCGTTATGTTTCCAGTAAACATTGGCAGTTGGATTTGGACTATATAAGAAACACCTGGAGGCCATTGATGGGATTGTTAAACATCTGATATGCTGCTGAGCACATTTAGTATTGCAACAGTTATGAATGTCCTAATGAAGTCGGCTGCTGTTATCACAGTGGCTGCTTTGTATAGTAGCTTTGCATGTCTGTTGGAGGAGTTGTTCTGTCTAACAGGCCGGGGTTTTTTAACAGCTTACTGTAGAAAAACTCTTTTATTTATTTTACACAGTGGACCAAAGGTGTTGCAAAACCTAGAAAACACAAATTCCTGCTGGGATGGCAAACGGTCCTATCCATGATTAATGAAGAACCTCATTATTCTCTTTAACTCGCCGTCTTTTACAACAGGTCTGATGATTCCAGTCTTCTGCGTGGTGGAGCAGTCGGACGGAGGGCCTCAGAGCGACGCCTGTGAGGGAAGAGAGGAGCATGCCGAGTTTGTGCTGGTCAGGAGAGATATCCTCTTCTCCCAGTTGGTGGAGACGGCTCTGCTGGCGCTCGGCTACTCCCACAGCTCGGCCGCGCAAGCCCACGGTCAGTCAACACGCGTCTACGTCATGCTCTCAGTCAGTCTCTCAGGGTATTTAGGTTTACAAGTACATACTTTTCTTTAAATTCAGAAAAAACTATTTCAAGTTTTAGTTTTGTTTACCAATATTGTTATTAAAATATCAGGAGGTGAACTGTGGACATCCACAAGTCAGGTTCACCCTCAGGTTTAAAGTCTGATATACAAGCTGTCAGACACAAGCCAGAGATCTAGTTTAAATGGTCTAAACTGGTTAGAGAGTATCTTTGTCAGTTTGCAAAATCCGTAGGGACAACAAGTTTAACTACTGGAAATGTGTCTTCTCATGTAAGTGAGGAGGAAGTTTGCAAGACTGACTGCATCTTTCTGTGCCCCCGATTCATGATGCCGCCCTGGGAAACAGCCCATCATTGCTTGGTAGTTAGCCGAAGGTCCTTTTTTTAAACCTAGTCATCCTAGTTGTGAAGCTTAAGCTTTCTTACCAGGGGTGCCTATAAATTTTACTGGCATCATACATCAGAAAAAACGGTACTTTTCAGATGGATAAGCTCTTTTCATTTTCCTTTACCTTAAAGGCAGTAAAACAGGACAACTGGCAAAAAAAACACTCAAAGTTCAAAATGTAAAGCTAAGTACAAACTGTGTTACATGTTTAGCCTCTCAGCGGCTGTCTGGATGTAAGCTACAGTAGTAGAGCTCAGCATTCAAGAGGAAAATGGTCTCTGGCAGGACGGCATCCCTCTCATCACCCATCTGAGGAGAGCATGTGAAGTTGAGTTGTGTGTACAGAGCAGACACTGTTACAGTGGCAACAAGCACAGGACTGCTCGAAAAACACACCAGAGACACAGACACAGGCTGTAAAAGCCATTAAAGAGCCAACAAAGAGCTGGACAGGAATGTCCTCGCAAGACAAAAATACACTGAGTGTGTGAGAACGTTTATGAGAAAGTAAAGAGAAAATAAAAACTCTAATTTATTGTGGCACACATGGCAGTCATTGCAGCAGGACAGTGTCATTTACTGCTGTCTTCTCTCAAGTATGCAGAATATTCCATCTGGAGAAGTTGCCTCACAACGTTATAAAATGGGACAACAGAGCGATGGGGGCAGCAGAGCTGAGAATGGTGGGAGATCCCCATCTGTTTGAAATCTCCCTAAAGTGTGTGTGTGTGTTCATGTTATCCTAATCTAGTCTTTCTTTTTCAACATGCAAGCGTTATATGACGTGATACGCAGAGATTTTTAGATGTGAGCATCCCTCGTTTAAAACACATCTAATCTAATTGTTCGAAGCTCCTTTACAAAATAAACTGGAGAGTTCAAAAGTTCGGGTTCCTCCTTTAACTTGTCACCATTCTTTGCTGTTTCTCTTACCGCTGGTCATCCTTTTATTTCCTCGGAGTCTTTAGCTCTTATCTTTACCTGAAAAAGGCAGAGCACACACAGCCTCCACCTCAGGTTTCTCTTGAAAGTCGCACTAGAGGATGGGTTGACTTTATTTTCCATGTAGCTTTACAACGAAAAGAGGTTTAATTGAGATGGTAGCATAAAGTTTGGGTGGTTTTCCTGGATCGGACGATGCCTCAGCAGTCTGAATCAAGAATCAGTTTATTTATATAGCGCCAATTTACAACAGATGTCGTCTCAAGGCACTTCACAGAAAATCAATTAAAATCAAAGATACATTCTAACAAATCAATTTAAAAAGTTTCCAATCTAAGGAACCCCAGCAGATTGCATCGAGTCATTGACTTGCAGCATTCACTCCTCTGGAATCAGCAGACAGAAACAATGGCTTGTGTTGTCGTTGACTTTACAGCAGTCCCTCATACTGAGCAAGTATGTAGCGACAGTGGAGAGGAAAAACTCCCCTTTAACAGGAAGAAACCTCCAGCAGAACCAGGCTCAGTACAAGCAGCCATCTGCCACGACCGACTGGGGGTTTGAAAAGACACAAAGCTAAATTAGAAGCACAGGATACTGAAATAAAAGAGTTTATAGCAGCATTTGTAGAGCGTCACTGGAAGCATCTCAGCCCATGTTCTCATCCAAGAAGCTGTCTCAGCTAACAGAACACCAGCCCAGGTGTGGTTACTATGGGGAGAAGAACACTAAGAGAAAACAAAAGGTTAACAAGGTTGAAATAACGGTAGCTAAGTAGATTGGACAAAGGAAAAAAGTAGCAGAGAGAGAAGTGGTCAGATTTGTCCTCCAGCAGTCTAAGCCTATAGCAGCATAACTATAGAAAAACTTAAATAACTTAACCCTATAGAGTGAGACATGAAGAAGGTAGAACAAAGGAGAACCGTCTGTCAGGACTGAGTTCCTCCCCAACTGGATTAGGCTGTGTTCTCTACCTCTTCCTAACTATAAACTTTATCAAACAGGAAGGTTTTAAGCCTAGATTTGAAACTAGACAGGGTGTCTGCCTCACGGACTAAAGCTGGAAGCTGGTTCCACAGGAGAGGAGCTTGATAACTGAAAGATCTGCCTCCCATTGTGCTTTTAGAGATTCTAGGAACCACCAGTAAACCTGCCGTCTGAGACTGAAGTGCTCTGTTTATGACATAAGGAGTAATCAGATCTCTGATATACGATGGAGCTTTATTAGTGAGGGCTTTATATGTCAAAAGAAGAATCTTAAAATCTATTCTAAGTTTGACAGGGAGCCAATGAAGGGAAGCTAAAATTGAGGAGATATGATCTCTCTTTTTAAGTTTCATCAGAACTCTTGCTGCAGCATTTTGGACCAACTGTAGACTT
>JAVLVB010000500.1:397058-412748 GCA_032876305.1 Orestias chungarensis | reverse complement strand
ATGTCAATAGCCCCACTGTATGCATGCTCTGTCTTTTCATCTGAACCATTTTTACCCTTGCATGGTTGCTCAGACGCTGGTGTCTATCTGAAGGCTGTCATTGGTCGAAAGGTGGGAGATAAATGATATAAACAACCGTGCATGCAGACTCTCAGTCCTAAGGACAATTTAAAGTAGTAAATAAACCTAAAAGTGATGTTTTTGGACTCTGGGTTTCGGGGTATCTGTAAAGAACTCCATGCAGAAAGAGTCCAGACATGGACATGCTTGGCTTCGAACACGTAAAAAAGGGTGGAAAAATAACGTGGAAGCTTTAGTCCTTCCACATTAGTCAGAAGAGAAACGCACATCCGGGTGCTGCAGTATAAATGCTCTTGAATGATTAAGTATCAGAGAGCATGGCTATCTCTGTAATAGCAGGTGGTTTGCGAAGGTGTTCTGCCGAGATGGGAAGGCACAAACTGCTTCTGCATTTCAGTCTGGGAATAGTAATAAGTAGAAAACATGAAATGTTTGCAACAGAACCTGTAAATGGTGGCGCAATAATCTTAAATGGAATAAAATGTTAAAATTGGAGATCTGTCCATTTGCAAATGTGCTACAAAGAAGAGAGAATCAGAGTTTAAGAAGGTCTAACATAAAAACAAGATTATTTTTGACAAAGATGCCATATCAAGGCTGCAGCATCAGACATCGGCCCAGCTACACAAAACACCAACAACTTATAATCAAAAGTCTCATCAGGCAGAACGCGGTGCCACTCGTTCTATCCAGCTGTTTTCTACATCCATAGAAACACTTGTGTAAGAGATCAGCTGCTGTGACTGAGATCAGTTATCGTGTTGTGATGATGATAAAGAACAGGCCGGTGCATGAAGTTCCATTCTGACTAAAAAATAAGTCAGGAAATAATCTAAGTGTTTTTCCCTTTTCTAGTCAATTTTTCAAAATCTTAAATCCTACCAGAGCCATTAAAAAATAAACAAGTGTCACTTCCTTTGTCATCTCATGGCTCTGGAAGATAAAAGGTATTCTTTTTCTGGCCTGAGCCCAGTTATAGGTGTGTTTACCCAAACCCCCCCTCTGGGACTCCATCATGTCCTCGGTGAAGTTCATCTACCACATGCTAGAAATAAAAACCAGGCAAAAGCTCAAGCATCACATTTTCTCCTGCCACCACCTCAGAAGCCTACCGGAGCAGTGAGGTTCAGTCTGAGGCTCTGCTCACCATCTCTGGTTCAAAGGTCTCTGCTCTCCTCTAAATAACGTTGGTCCATGTTGGATTTTTCGATGCACCCTTCATATATTATTAAGAAAACCAGATGTGTGTGTTCCTGCTTTTGTGTTCCAGCCAGCCTTCCTCTGCGAGCTTCGTTCTGATGCAGGATGGCTCCAGTTATTGAAGCCCTGCGATGCCTCAGAGGTGGAGCTCCACGCTACAGAAGTGCGCGTCTGAACAGAACCGGGTGTCCGGTAGTGTGAGCGTCAGACGCTTTGAGAAATCCCTGACTGTGTTAGATCTGCAGGTGCTTTTTGTGTCAGTGCCTTTGAGCCGCCACAGTTCTGCAGAAGTCTCCGCCAACCCTCCCAGCAGTCGTGTGTGTACCACAGCTGACTTGGTTTAGTCTGAACTTATAAATAATTGCTTTTGTTTTTTGCTCCATTGAGTCTTTTGACTCGGCTTTTGATGCATGCGTGGAAGAGAAATTCAGGATTAACAGACAAGAAATAGAAAAGACAAAGGCTCCTATGTGTCTGACTTTAGTGTGAAGGTGTGAAGCTGGAACAACAAAAATCTATGTTAAAAATCTTTATTATTATCATATTATCATTATTCCGAAAGCTGAAAAGCCCAATTAGAAATTTGATCGTCTTATACAAGCTAACAGAAAAAATCATCTCACTACCGGCTAAACAGGTGATAAGATCCCACAGAGTATTAGTGAAAAGTAAAAATTAACAAGCGTAAAACTAAATGTGGAGTCAAACCTGTATTGGAATAGAAAATACCAGGTGGTTAAATAAAATGGGAATAATGGCATCCATGTGGAAGTTTCTTGACCTCAACCAAACAGATGGATCACTTCAGAGTTACTGTTTAGCTGAGCTGAACTATGGCCACAATGCACACTCGTTATGTGTCTCTCTGTAAATCTCTGATGCTTTTACATCACAGATGATTAACAAAGCTATTAAAATGTCGGCTTTACAAGTCAGCTCATTACAGTCTGTTGTGGGCAGGCAGCATTTGTGATGGACTTTAGCTGGGTGGAGGTGGAGGCTGTGAATTAAACCTCTTTCCTATACATAGATAAGATGTTCTTATAAAAATGCTTTAATAATATGCTGCAGAGTGCTGTCTTAGGCTGTGAGAACATCAGTACACTTCTTAACACTTTTCCTCTCATAAAGGATCTAAAAAGCCAAACATTCATGTTTCCTGCAAATTTGTATTTGTTAAGAATCGTATAACATTGAAGGAATGCAGAACACCAATGCTAATATATTTATAAGAGAATAGTCCTTCCCAATTCAAAAATGTTAATTAGAAAATGTTAAACATTATTGTTGATTTGGTACAGTCTGCTGAACTGTCATCCGATGCTGTAAAATACAATTACTATGGCCCCTTTAGCTTTCCGTAGTTCGTCCACTGCTGCCCTTACTCACTTAAAAATGTACACCCTTTTCACCTTGGTGTTGGAAATCTAACAAGTGTTTGATGGTAATGAATTGTGGATTGCTTGAGGTCATTTCTTTATCCGCTGATTTTCTGTCGTGCTGCTTAAGCGCAAAGTTTTCTCATTCTTGCCTTACGTTTTTTGTATGTTCTGGGCTATTGTCTTATAATAATACGTATAATCTCTTCACAGCCATTTACAGCTTCAATTTAGCATGTTACGAAGTTTCATTTATAGGTTCTGTAATTTGGATCTTTGATTGCTGCAGCTTATTGTTTTCCATTAGAGCAAGGAGTGTTGCAGCTGTGTGTCTTGTGCCTCAGTGTGTTTGCCTCAGCGCTGTACCCCGGTGGCCTCGCGCTCGGTGCTCCAGGGTGGAGTCTGGGCTTTTTGGTGAACCACAATTAAGTTAATTCTTTAATTACAGATAAACGGAATGAATACCACACACAGCGTGAAACATGAAAAGGACAATACAGCATTTTACGCATGCACATAGATCCAAACAGAGCCACACGCACAACATGCACAACATGCACATGTCAACTGTATCTTTTTTAATTAGACAAACCATGTGTATCGCAAATAAAATAGGATGTAGTGTAATGTAGTCCAGGCTGGGGAACTGATGGAAACGGTCCTAGATGGGCAGACGGGTATTGAAGACAGACTAAGAAGCACAGACAGACAGAGGATCTCGGGAGGAAGAAGCAAAAATTACCAGCAAAGGTGAAGTCATGCCAAAATCTGAGAGAAAAGTGATTTTTCCTCCTCATTACATATTTATCTCTGTGTTAATGGTGTCTGTGGGGGTCTCACCCCCTCTCCCTCCAACAAACACACACATTTACAGGGAGAGTCAGCAGTTACCCTGGAGGACCTGAGCTCATTAAGGAAGAGATAAATGTTTCATGTTCTATAATTCTTTCATAGTCCTGCGTCGTAATTTGCCTTGATTTACGTTAAAAGTAAACTTTCTCGTTTTACTGCAGTGCACTCAGACTGCTGCCGGGGGGGGGGACCTGAGGGATGAAAAATAAAGGAGTTTTAAGGAATATTAAAGCACACCACAAGAAAACATGTCCTCGTCACAAAGTTGCAGATCCGGTTTGATTCGGTTGGAGTCTCTTTGTATGAGCAGCATGACAAAGTTACTGGGTGTTCTGATCGGTTCTGATAGCAGAATGAATGATCCAGAGAAAAGCATAGTTACAAAATTAACTCAGTAACTGAAAGTAAAGGAGAACATGAGTGAATAATTTATCTGTAAATAAATCAAATGTACAGCAGTTCTCAGAAGTAAGTTTTATATTAATGTGTTACATCCAGCACCAGAGAAAACAACAATCCACTTATTTTTTATTCATAAATGCTTCTCAAATAACAAGAACAACCTTTTATTTTAATTATGGGAATTTCACATATTGCCTTTCATGTCTGACTATTACTAAACTACATGCCCAAAGAAGGGCTCCTGAATCGTGTTTTTATTCACATAATATACTTCAGAAACAATTGTATTATGAACTGTGTTCTGCAGTCTCTGGCTGGTGTCAATGTACTGGCACTGCTGTAAAACTGCATTCGCTTGTCAAGGTCAGTGAGTATTTTTGCTAACAGAAGACAAAATATGAGGAAAATATGAGCGTTGAGATTAAGCCTGAAAAAAATACAAAGGAGATGGAAAACATAAAGTGGCCAGTATTGGTTTTTACTAACAAAGTGGACATTCCTCTAAACTGTGAGTGTGAATCTTTTTTTCCTGAAATGATTGCAGTGGATCTTCTTTTAGCTGTGATCTTTCTTTGGCCTTCCCTGCAGAGGTTTGGAAACCAAAACCATGATCTTTACATAACCTTAGCACAATAGCTTTTATTGCTAAAACTAAACACAGTTTACCCGTGTGGATGACAGGTCAGTAAACAGTCATCCTGTGAGTCAGTTTTCCGACTAACAAATGCCTCTTTTAAAGTCTGAAACATGTTTTTCTCATTTTTATTTTTTTGGGGAAAAAAGGATCAGAAAAGGTTTTATAAAGCAACCAGATTCAGATTATCCCCAGCCTTCCTGTACTCCTCTGCTATTTCAGCAGAGTAGCACGACCTCAATGACATAAGGCTCTCACTCTTTTCAGTTTATAATTAAATCAACCAGAGAGAGCAGATTGGTTTAATAGTTTTCACCTGGATTTGATGTCCCCACGCAGCCCCAAATCTCACACTGATCACCAGCCGTCATCACACTGTGCTGAGCTCTGAGAAAATGCTCACAGTGAAAGACTGCCAGAGAAAGGAACGTGACAGAGTTGAAGTTATACCACAGACTTATTTGAGACGCGGATAGTTGACACTTTTGGTCCCTAAGCCATGCGTTGTGTTTTCCAAGGTCTCCCTCAGTCCTTGCCTTAAAACAGGCAAAAAGGGGTTCAAAATAGAATTGATATTAAGGACATGACAACTAACATGACAATAAAAAGAAAGTATGCTGTGGGGTTAAGAACCTCTTACATAACACAAATAAATTAAATCGCATCTGTTAGAAGTACCGTATTTTCCGCACTATAAGGCGCCCCTAAAAACCTTACATTTTCTCAAAAGCCAACAGTACGCCTTATAATCCGGTGCGCCTTATATATGGACCAATATTGAGCCACAACAGGTCTCGCATTACGGTAAGCAGCCGCCGACTTCATTTTCCCGTGCGGTGCATGCGGGGATCTATGACTGCGCGAATTTCCATTTGTGTATGTGTAAAGACCCCAAAATGACTCCTATTAGGAGACACGCTTGCTATTGCGTCCCAGCACTCGAGCCCCCTGGTGCGGTCGAACGGTGGGCAGCAAGACCGAGTCGCTACTGGCAGGATCAACCAGGTAGCCCCCCTTCCTTTCTTGCCGCCGGTCCGCACCGGCGGGACAGAGACGGGAGTGCGTGGCCCGGGAATGGCGCGAGGCCGTTCCCGGGCAGAGCCATAGGCGCTGGAAGACGTTCTGGACAGGCTCGGAGGGTTTGAGAAACTAGCGTGCCTTCCGGAGGAGCCGCCACGCACGGGGGGCCAGGTGAGCAGTGCAAGCGTGCAGGCCTCGCCCCCTGCGGCGGAGCTCCGGTGGAGAACCACTGGGACAGACAGGGCAACTTTACCTCGGGGAAAATAATAAAACAGCTGTTGACTAACTTGACTAAACCTCCCTTTAGCGCAGCTCCATCTAATGGATGCACAACATAACCCCAGCCTCTATTGTATGCCGTGATTTTTGTGCCACCCGGTTTGCGTGGCACGGAGATATCTGAAGGAGCAATAATTGTAAGCGTGTGCGTGTGAATCTCGCTCAAAGGTGCTCGGACACGCGCTCAACTCTAAGAAACCGCTCGCTCAGCTCACTCTCCTCCTCCGCTCGGCTCTGTGTCTGTGCTCGCAACTCTGCATTATATGTAAATGAGCTCCCAGCTGATCAAAGACTGGCCTTTTTCATCCAATTAAACAATTCCTACCAAATACACAAAGTTGATTCAAACTCTCAGACTCACTAACATTTCAGCAGAGTTGGGAGCGCAGACACAGAGCCGAGCGCGAGCAGAGCGAGCTGAGCGAGCAGTTCGTCAGAGTTAAGCGCGTGTCCGAGCACCTATGAGAGCACGCGCCAGAGATTCATTCGCAAACACTCACAATTATTGCTCCTTCATATAGCTCTGTGCGCGCAAACCTGGTGGCACAAAAATCACGACATAATACTGTAGCTATTCTATGCGTCTTATATATGAAAAAAGTTTTAAAATAGGCCGTTCATTGAAGGTGCCCTTTATAATGTGGTGCGCCTTATAGTGTAGTTAGACCTGATCACTGTTTTTGCAGGACTGTACAATCTATTTTATATCAAATATGCCACAGGAATGGGGATGGATGTGGTGGGGTTTCCAAATCTGCATATGCATTGACACTAAATGTTTATTTTTTTATCCAGGAGAATGGGAAATGAGAAAAGCTGGTAGCAACATACCAACTAACACCCTGCAGCTGTAACTGCAGGAAAAAGGTGTTTTCTACATAGCACTTACTCATGGGCACTGATTATCAATTCTTTACATGTTTTACAGGAATTTCCTACATAAAAGTCATGTAGGGGAAGAAGTGCAAAAAGTGTTGCAGGATAACAACCGTTTTAGAGGTTATAAGAGAGTTTCAGGAGATATTGGTGGATTCTTGGTATCATCTACACATGGAATGACATGTTGGGTCCTGGTTTACTTGGCAGCTGCTCTCTAATTTATTCATGTCCCAGCTCAGGCGTGTGGGGAAATTTGGGATGAGGTATGAAAAGTCAGAAAAGGATCAGGGTTAGGGTTAGAATCTCTGAGGATATCACAGTGAGAAGAGGATTGAGGAAGAGACGGGGTGTCTGTGGAGTTCTGCTTGCTCCACTCTGCTCTCTAACATCATCATTAGTGCATGAGGCAGACCAGACCTCACCACCGATGAATGCATGTGTGTGTGTGGCCATTGATCCAAGAGTCCCTGCTGTCAGCACGAATAAGACGAGAACCCATGAGGGTCTATGGACGAGGGTTGACGGGCGTTGTACACTTCACTGTCCTCTCCATGATTTACCCTCAATTAAGCTATTAAGTGTCTGGGTTAGTTTGTGTGGTGGGGGGTATGTGGATGTGTGGTCCTCATTAAGGCGAGGAAACACATCTTCTTTTCATGACTCGTGCCTTTAAGTCTCTCCGTTCTTGGCCCGCCTGCATTCTTCCAGCCTTTGCCAGTTGAGAGAGCGAAACCAAAAATCTGTATTACGGAAGAAGAGAAGGAGGGAAAAAAATAGTGAATTCCTGTAAACTGGTCATTCCCTTCCCCCGGAATATAAAGCCCCCGCGAATAAAATCAGAGCAATTTCATGGTCTGGCCTAACCACAGTATTATTTAAGTAATACCCTGTTATTATTTAAGAGAGAGGGAGAGACGCGAAGGACTATTATCTTTATGTGGGTCCTTTAATTTTAATGTGCCACAGATTTATAGCTGGGCATTCCAGTGGGGATGCCCCTCCCTGCTCTTTAAGACAGCGAGGCGGGACGTGACCGCAAGGCTCTCACAACAGCCACTACCTTCTGACAAACAACCAAAATCCCCGCGATCGCTCCAAACACGCCTCCTAGCCTCCTCAGTGCTGTCAAACAGAGAATCCCCCAACAACACACCTACCCACACCTCTCTGCATGAAGCCTGCCGGTTTAAAGCTGCTAAACATTGAGCTGCTTCTGCCCTAACCCAGATTACTGAATAATCTAAGTTTATAAAAACCAAGATACTCCTTTGATACTCCAGTTTGACCCATAGAAATTTTCTTACGGTCTAACAACATTTCTGCCAGTTCAAACAAACATTTCTCAAAGTTTAAAATCTGTTTATTGGGACTTTATTTTGACCCATCGATTATTAACTCTCCTTAGTGAGTTGATAAATCTTAATAAAATCTTCTAATGTCGATTTTTATTCCAGCACTAATTCTGTGTTAAATATACATTAAAGTACATGTACTTATAATACATTATAAGTACCTGTGATCTGTATCTAAACAGCGTTATTTCTTAGGATTCTCCTCCAACGCCCCCTGAAGGAGCCGGTTAAATAGTGATCAGGCCGTGAGACACTTCCTGGCAGACAGCTGGTTGGTGTTTCACTACAGCTAATCTACACACATTAGGTCAAAGGTGTGCTGGACAGAAAGTCATTTAAATGCAGCCTTGGAGCAGGTTAATGGTGTGTGACGCTGTGGAGGTGTGAAACACTTGTTCTCACCCTTTGTTCACCCCCCAGGCCTGACTACTGTGTACTAGAGGAGGGGCGGGTAATGGATGTTTTATAAGATGAATTGCATCACTGGGTGCTGATCTTTTCCTCGTGTCATCTCATGATTTACAATCACCTTTATTCTAGTGAATTTCTTTGAATAAACTGATTTCTGATGGGTTCTTGATCAGGGGTCACTGTGCCCCATTAATCAGCTCTACTTTCTTACCCGACAGGTACTTCACAGGCCACCGCCGCTTCCAGTAAAGGAGCACCACCTGTCTCCGATGCGTGAAGAGCCATTACCTGCCCAAGCCAATGAGGAGCGGTCACAGAATTTGGGAGCAGCAGGCGGATGTTCTCCTGCTGTGGCCAGCAGTGCTGGCAGCAACAAGAAACCACGATCACGCACTAAGGTACAGCTTCCATCTCAGCTTCCTGGCACAGCAAACATCTTGTGATGAGGTCACAGTATGTACATCTTATGTGATCCTAGACATACATTCTGAGCAAAAACCGATCATAGTCATCTGTTAAAAAAGGACCAGTCAAAGTCGGGAGATAAATTTGATTATGAATTTGTAAACAGAAAAGAAAATTTATAATCCAATCTGACTGAAACTGAGGTATCTCAAAATAACTGGGAAATGTTCAGTCTTTAGGTGTGTTGCAAACATACTTCAAAGGATTTACAGCAGTGACCTTCTACTGTTTACTTGTTCTTTTTTTACATTTTATATTTACCTTCTCTTATCTGTTGCATAATATCACTTTCCATAAAATCAAATTAAACAGATTTTTGATAGATCCTTTCTAAATCTGACTTTCCCTTCTAGATTTCCTTAGAGGCCCTTGGCATACTGCAAAGCTTCATCCAGGATGTGGGCCTGTACCCTGATCAGGAGGCAATCCACACCTTGTCTGCCCAGCTTGACCTCCCCAAACACACAATCATCAAGTTCTTCCAGAACCAGCGCTACCACGTCAAGCACCACGGCCGCCTTACGGAGCTGGGAGAAGGGGCCGCTGCAGGCGGAGGGGTTGACGTGAGCGAATACAGAGACGAGGAGCTGCTCTCTGGCTCGGAGGATCCGGAGTCTAGTGAGGACGGGGCTGAGGAGATCTACCAGACAGTAGAGGGGAGCAGTGGGAGCACGGAGGGCCGAAACCAGCCTCAAACCTCCTCCAGCTCCACCTCCAGTCAGTCATCTTCAGGTACCAATGTTGCTCAGGAGGAGAGCAAAGACAAGGGGCCCAGCCGACTTAGTGGTCCTCTGAGCTCCTCGTCCAGTCCTCAACAGCACACTGACTACCAAAGGTAGAAACTTACAGACATCAGAAAAACAAAAAAAAATGGAGAAGAAGTTTGGGAACTTTTCAGGACGGCAGCAAAGCAACTGTGCCAGACATGAACGTCTGCGACGGCACACTGAGCTCAAATCCTGTATGTATACGACTGGAGCTGGTTATTGTGACAATCTCAGATCTGTGGAATTTGTGAATTTACCTCAGAGACGGACTGCAGGATTATGGGAGTGGTTGTATAACTGTAACAAAGTTACCACATAAATGTGTTAATGTTTCCCCCTGATATATTTTTAAAAAAGGCAGGTAAGACCTTTGCTGCTTAAGCAGAAACAGTGACACATCTGCTCAGTCAGTCTCTTCCTCTGATCACTAAAGTCGGAGCACACCTCAAAAGGAACATTTCCATGTGAGTATTAGGTTTTCTCTCACCTGGTGACAAGAGCCTAAGGCTTTCATCCTCAGCGGACAATGACAATGCTTTAACCTGCCTGAGAACGATCAGCACTCGTCCAGCTTTAACTCACTGAAGGAAGAGGCAGAATTACACCTCAGACCTACGGGCAGTCCTGCTTAGCACTTACGATCATAAAGACTCACCACTTTTTAGGTGCGATCTTCTGTTCTCCTCTAGGAACAGCCTGCCAGAAGGATCAAGAGGAAGCAGTGAGAGCTGACCCCCCCTTGTTGGCTCCACCTGCCAAGATGTGGTAGAAATACAAATTTCCCAAAGGTTTGAAGACAGCGCCTAGATGTTCAGCAACCAAACAATCAGTCACTTTATGTGCGGTAGTCTTCCCCCCTCCCACCCTGCCCACAGTCCTGTGTTTCACCACACCTACCCGCACTTAAACTCCACCAAGCCTATTTATTGCTATCTTTATCCATGATTATTATTATCATTATTTTTATTATTGTTGTTATTATGGTTAGGATTGCTGTCACTGCGTGCTATTTCTAGGTTTATTTCCATGGTTTAAAACTGTGGTTTTCAGAACTGGGCGGCTGTGTGGACAACAGACAGTAAAAGTTTCTGTCCCAAATCAAAGGGGGCGAGGATAAAGACAGCAAGAGTGGACAAAAATAGAGACAAGCAGTTACTGATGTTACTGGGTGAAGTAAAGTGTCCTGTCATGTTGTGTTATGCCCTTTTTTTACTAGCTCTGTTGCCCAAAAATAGAAAAGAGTTCTTTGAAGGAAGAATCCAGTGTGCTTCTTTTTGCTGCAGTTGATGACAATCTACTTTTTTGAGCTCTTAAAGAAAAGTGGCAGGTTTAACTCTGTTGTTTGCTTTAAATGTGTGTAAATACCCAAAATAGGATAAATTGTTGTTGTTATACTTGTTTGTTTTTTTCTGACTGTTTTTTAAAAGGTTTTAGCCAATTTGGAGAGACTGAGAACTCAGTGAAAATTTTCCTTGAGGCTATTTAAAAACTGTGCTCTTCTTCTTTGATGTCTGGTGCAGTTGTTTAAGTGTGCAGTACGTTTGAAATATTATCTAAGCATGGATAACGTCTGGTTTGACGATCCTGATTGGCTGCTACACAATGTGCTGCCTTTTCAATCAGTACTCTGTATGATGATATTGTGCTATTCTGTATGACAGGAATCAGGGTTAGACTCAAGTAATGAAATCTCTGTCCATAAATGTTGAAGTGAAATAAAATTTGTGCATTCAAATTTTTTTTGTCATTCTCTTATGTGGATCAGAACAGAACAAAAAAACACTCACAAAGGATGTGATATAGCCTGGACAGGTCCCTATGACTGGGTAATATAGAGTAACAAAGGACATATAGCCAAAAACATTAAAACGATTCTTTCTGGACTCTAGTAGGAAGCTAAAATACCCAGAGAGAATACATGCATACACACGGAGAACATACACATTCTATTCAGAGAGATATCGGGGTGGCTTTCGGGACTCAGGACCTTAATAATACATGAAAAATTTACCCTGAATAAATAAATAATATGGCATTGAAAACATGAAGCAGTTTTTTGTTCGGTTCTGTCCAGAAGTGCTTCAGCTGTTACATATTCCTTCTGTTCTTGTTTCCAATAAACAAATGTATGTGACATCATAAAAGGGTAACAACAGATAAAAGGTAACATTTTTAAATGTTGATTTCTTCATTAAGGATGAAAAAAAGGTGTAAAAACCAACCTGGCTTTGTGGGGAAAAAAGTAGTTGCATGCTGTTTGCTGTTAGGTTAAGAGATAGTAAGTAATTCATGTCACTATGGAGTAATTTTCACCCACTCTTCTTTTCAGAGTTGTTTCATGTCAGCCCAATCAGACGATTTGGGTGCAATAGTAGCCAATTTAACCTCATTCCAATACATTAAAATTACTTTGAGGACTCACTAGAACACTCTCAAACCTTTATTTAGGGGTGTTGGGTCCTATTCAACAGTGGATTCAAAAGGAATGCAAAAACCATCCAGACGCATTTGTTTTTCTGTTAGACCAAATAATTCCAGATAAATTTTCATCATTTTTTTGTTTCCATAAATGTGAACTCTTCACAGTGTACAGTGTAGGTGTTCAGAAAGCATCCTAACAAAACACAAGAACAACCTCAACTGGCTCCTCTCTTATAGAGCATCAGCCTCTCTACTCTGAGCTGCTCTGACACCTTGCAGTAGTAACCCATTTAATCTGCTTGTGTTTTTGCAGTCAAATTTTTTCTATCAGTATTCAAAACTTGTGGACTAAACATGACTTACCAAGAAAAGCAAGAAGGCTTGCATCATGACAGATGTTGCTCCAATCCAGTTATCGATCTTATTCATTAACAATACCCCAAGTTACTTCCACCCTTCCAACCCACTGTAGGCTTTTTCGAGTCAAGATCATGCTTCAGTCCGTAGGATTTCATCCATGCCACTAAATGCTGTGAACTGCTCCTGTAAAAGTGGGAGATAACTGGCTGACAGAACTGGTCCACTGTTCCACAGTCTGAACTAAGACCATGTTTGTCCTTTAATCAGAGATTTGACAATCGTACAAACCCTCCTCTCCAGAAACCTCAAATACATGTTACCAAGGATGCGTAGGTTGTTCCTGTATTTGGAACACACTACAGTTACCCTTTTAAAATACAAGGACTACTTCCCATATCTGCCAGTCAAGGGAAACTGCCCCTAATGTCAATGCAATATTGAAAAGTCTCATTAGCAAACAGAGCCCCACAACATCCGGAGACATGAGTAAATCCTGGTGGGTCTCTCCCACAGTCAGGGTCTTGCCACTAAGAGGTTTTTTAACCATCTTGAGAACCTCAGCACTAGAGAATGCAGATTCAAGCCAAAAGTCTCCAGACTCCAATTCCTTACTGAAAGATGTGTCAAAGGGGTTGAGAAGGTCTATGAAGTAGTCTGCTCAATGACCCACAACGTCCTTAGTTGAAGTCAGTATCACAGCATTTCCTATCATAAATAGTGTTGGTGTTGCACTAAATCCCTTCCTGAAAAGGTAGATGGTGGACTCAAAATGCGAAGGAAACGTTTGTATGCACTCAAAGGCAAGCAAAAGTCATTCAGCATGGTCCGACTTAACTCCTCTTATGCTAGAGTGTGTACTTCAGCTCTTGGACTGCAAGTACCCATTGGCTGCTTTCAGAGATCTACAGTTTAAAATGACCCCTTATGACACCTTCTTCGGCTTGGCAACAATCTGCAGCAGCAGATTTCAAGAACTGCCACAACCACTACAATGAAAGCCTCTTGTTCGCCGAGATGAATCCCAACATACAGGCACCTCAATGCATCCCCTATCCTGGTCAGTGCCTCTAAATGGGGGCAAGATAGTGGAAAAATAACTAATTCCTTTCAATTATGTTGGTTCCGGGGTCCTAGGGAGTCAGTCCTCCAAAACTCACACACCAGCTCAGACATCCTTTTCAACAGATTATTATATATCCAAAAAGCCAACTTTTTTAGCCAAGGATTATTACCAAAACCTTGAAGCTAACACCTTTGGACCTTTACCAAAGTGGTGACATAATTCCAGGGTGACCCATCTTGTGCCTGTCTTCTGCCTGGTTCTATGTTAGAATGCTTGTTAACACAAATGATGAATGAGACTATGACAGAACAATAACTTAATGCATTTATGTATCTAACTTCCTGTAGCTCAAAGAAACGAGATTTGAAAGACTTTGAAGGATGCATTGCTGCTGGTAAAAGAAATCCTGATGACCTATTTCTGAAAATGTTGCACGATACTATCCTTTGGGTTCACACAAAACGTTCTGAAAAAGAGAAAATATTTAGTCACATTTAAGTTAAAAACTTAAATGTCATTAGGCAGAGGGAAATGGGTTGATTGGTTCAAGATTTCTAGCAGTTCTTCAAGCAAGGCATGCTCAATGTCATGTTTTAACTCACAACATGTTGAACCTTGATGGAGATTACAGTAGGTGGTGTTCCTGTAAGCTAAGAATATGAAAACTCTGTCACACTACCTATATTTACAAAATCGAAAGGTTAGCAAAACTTTATCTGGTCTGATGAGGTTTAATTTTAGCTGTGGCATTGTGATTGCAGAGTCAAAATTTACTGAAAACATGGGAAATTGATCTATCCTGCCCTGCATCAAAGTTTCCGGCCAACCAACCATTGTTGCTGTTTATGCATCTTCCAAAGGCTGTTTCCAACAGTCTACCAGGTGAAACTAAATTTGACTGTATACACATCCCAGTCTGTTATCATCTTAGTATTGGTGCAGTGTTTCTGACTTTGTTGGTGTCCACTGCCTGTATAAAATGAATATAGCTTTGAAGTTGAAAAGGTATCGGACATACATGTTGGCATTTTGTTGTTTTTATAAAAAACGGTTATTATACATAACTTGCCACCAGCTTGCCTGCCGGCTGTTGCACTTCTGCTTCTGTGGAAATACCATGCAAATCATGGTAAGAAGGGGTGCACATTCCCCTTACCAACTGATTCTGGTAGGCTATGGTGGGCAAAATATCTACAACTCAGCGCCATAGAGAGAGAGAGTCCGGACACTCCCATTGACATCTATAGAAAGAATGGATTGGGGAAGTCACATGGGCCATGGAGCTGCTAATAGTTCCAAACACGTGGACTTCCAGGCATTGGACATATGGCATTCTTTCTGTTTCAGAAGTATTTTGCAGGGTAAGTTCATAAAACTACAACTTTTTTGTGTTATTGTGAAGCGTTAGCTGACTGTTCTGACATGTCTCACTCTGTAGGGTTAAGTTATTTAAGTTTTTCTATAGTTTTCTATAGTTATGCTGCTATAGGCTTAGACTGCTGGATGAAAATCTGACCACTTCTCTCTCTGCTACTTTCTTCCTTTGTCCAATCTACTTAGTTACCGTTATTTCAACCTTGTTAACCTTTTGTTTTCTCTCAGTGTTCTTCTCTCCATGGTAACCACATCTGGGCTGGCGTTCTGTTAGCTGAGACAGCTTCTTGGATGAGAACATGGGCTGAGATGCTTCCAGTGACGTTCTACAACTGCTGCTATAAACTCTTTTATTTCAAGAATCAGTTTATTTATATAGCGCGAATTTACAACAGGTGTCGTCTCAAGGCACTTCACAAAAATCAATTAAAATCAAGGATACATTCTAACAAATCAATTTAAAAAAGTTTCCAATCTAAGGAACCCCAGCAGATTGCATCGAGTCATTGACTTGCAGCATTTACTCCTCTGGAATCAGCAGGCAGAAACAAGGGCTTGTGTTGTCGTTGACTTTACAGCAATCCCTCATACTGAGCATGCATGTAGCGACAGTGGAGAGGAAAAACTCCCCTTTAACAGGAAGAAACTTCCAGCAGAACCAGGCTCAGTACAAGCAGCCATCTGCCACGACCGACTGGGGGTTTGAAAAGACAGAAAGCTAAATTAGAAGCACAGGATACTGAAATAAAAG
>JAVLVB010000500.1:291540-341185 GCA_032876305.1 Orestias chungarensis | reverse complement strand
GCGCCCTTTGATTACGTCTCGCCCGCGCCCTTTGATTACGTCTCGCCCGCGCCCTTTGATTACGTCTCGCGTTGTTCCGTTGCCTGTTGTCTGTTGTTCCCTGTGTTGTTCCTGGTTCTATTCGTGTTCTGTTAACATTCCTTCCCTCAATAAATTTATTACACTCAACTCCACCTCTGCTCGAGTCATTTAAAAACCCATCCTGACAATTATGGATATATGAGGAGAAGAATGGCATGCTGTTTAACTATTTCAGGATACATGCAGTTTGGTTTTGAGTCCGAGTTAATAAGGGACAAAAAATCACGAGTATGAGTATTGATACATACGGCGGACTGCATCGAAAGCCGAAGGTTATTGTTGATTTCCGTGATGCCGGCCAGTACCCACAGACTTTATGACAGGCTCTGGCTTTTGAGTAGATTAAATAAAGAGGAGAACCACAATATAACTCAACCAGATATGACATGGGGTCTGTTCAAGTCAACCTGCGAGAGTCCAACAAGAGTCTGAGGTCCTTTGGAACCAGAATGAGCCAGAATGGTTCTGATTTTGGACCTTTCTCTAATGTCGTTAGCTATTCATAGCTAGATTTATCAGCCCATCTAATGCTTTTTTGGTTCTTCTTGGCAAGCTAGATCATCTTTTGATTTCTCACTCACAGTGTTGAAATGCTGTCTCAATAGCAGGAGTGGTTTCAAATTCTACTGCCAGTTGAGTTACAGATTGATTTCCCGCCCTGTAATTTTTTTGGGACAATCTTCTCAGATTTGTACTTAAGTTTCATGAATTCATCACATGAATAGAAAAAACGTGACAAGTTGAAATGTATGAACTTTTAAAATTACCATTACTGGTATTTCTGTGTGTTTCTGTGGATTCTTGCTGCTTGTTTCTCTCCAGTGTGAGCAGATGCCAAACAGGCCTGTGGTCAACTGCCTCCTCCTGTTGTCCCGCTCCCTCTATGTTATTGTCCAGTCTGTTTACACTCCACAGGCTGCAGCGGACCAGAAAAGGCCGTCGGTTGGCTCAGACTGAAGGCGCCTCTGTGGGTCACCTCCTATTCCTGTTCCCTCTTGTGCTTGACCAAAGTCGTAGGACCTGCCTGCAGCTCAGAGTGAGGGCTGACTGTCGGAGGACAGTATGGGAACTAGCTGATTGGAAGCATCAAAGCTGACATATCTATGTAAAAAAAAATTCTGTTTATATTCTGAGTAGAACAACAACGTTGTTGTTTTTTTCTAGTGGCAGCACATTTTTTCTTTACTTTTACTCAATTAACAACACTCATTATTCCAGGATTAAGTTAAAATGAAATATTCAATTACACTTTGGACAATAAATAAAATGATATAAATAAATAAAATGAGATAAACAGATGGATGTAAAATAATTTTATTTATTAAAAAAACCTAAAAAATAACTACATTACCAGGTGATAAACACACACACATAGATTTTGATTTAAATGTATGTAAATTTTGACAAAAGAAAGGCAAAAAAAGAAACAATTTTTATTGTCGTTGTTTTTTTGTCAAAAACAGTTTTTTTTTTTTTTATAAGCAATAAAACAACTTATATTGGCAGTACAGCAATCAAACCCTTTTTGTATTTCCTGACCAGATCACACTGTTCTTTTGCTTCCTCTATCTACTGTAACTCTCTATCAGATGCAAGTTAGAAAACTGGAAGAGCCCCTAAAAAAACATAAATAACTTACAGACAGGAAAAAACCTGTTGATCAAATTAAAACACCTACATTTGCAAGGACTGAATTGTACCAACATCATGGATTTATGTTCTCAAGTTTGTTCTGCATCAGTGAAAAAGCAGAATTCAGAGCCACATGAACATGTTTGAGCTTTCTTTAAATAGTCAGTTAGAGTGGAAGCACCATTCAGACTGACTGGCCAGATTTAGTTTATAATGAGATGGAAAATGTTTACTTCATGCTGGACCTAGTCCACTTACAGGGATGTTGTGGATATTGTTGATGTGGATCTTGTGCGTAGTGTAACTTGATGTTTTAATAAGTCTGATTAGGTTCATGTCTTTGGAAGTACCTGGTCAAGTTTAGCCACTAAAACTGCAGGATTACATGCCCTCAGTCCTAGAATACACACTATTGTAAATATGGTGAACGGTGACTTTGAGCCGTCGTTCTGCATTCAGAAGCTGAATCTGAGGTGCGGTCATAACGGCAAATTCAGTTGCTTTATTATTTACAAACTGGCTTTTAAGATAGTTGGACACAGTTTAAATCTGTTTTATTAATTATCTATGTCATAATATAATTTTGTTTTTCAAGCAAAATGTTAAAAAAATAAAAACCTGAATAATCTTCATTTTAACTTTATTACATAAATCTAGTAAAACGAGATATCTAAGGTCAAAATGCAACATAAAAGGAAAAAAGGTGATCTGCATAAATTAACTCAACTTTTACAGTTCAGTACAGAAAATGACTTCAAATTCTATTAATTCTTGTTTTGCTTTTTAAGAAAAATATCCACAACTAAAATTATATAGATTAATTATATTTAGTTGTTAATTAGGAGAGTATCTGTCAAAGGTTGAAACGCGTCATTCACTCATGTCATCCACTCATGTTCGCTCTTCAGCTGTGAACTCCTCCAGGATTCATGCTGCAAAACTAGAGATCCTCCATCAGCAGAGTAACGACTGGTGCAGTTTACTCGGTGTGTTCTGATCAGGCGTTTGAAGAGTTGTCACAGCTAACATGGAAAACAACAGAAGAATGAACGGCACAGTTAAAGTTTCACACACGCACAAACAAATATACAATTAGACTCTCTGACAAATGTTAAACTCACGCACACACACTGTGGCCTGTTTAGAGACAGGGCAAGGGTCGAGGCCTTAACAGGACGGGATGAGGACAGGCATTTACGAGGAGCTATGCAGACTTTACCAGCTCTCTACTGCTCCCTGTTGGTCACAGAGTAAACACCAGTTCATCACCATCAAAGTCTCTGAAGGTTGAAAAGTTTTACATTTTTTCCTCCTCTTGTCAAATACAGAGCTGTTCTACAGATTCAACCTGGCACGTTTCAGAAAAGGCCCCATTTTATTTCAGCTTTTCTATGTTTATTATACGTTGTGATGGAGAGGTGGAAGTCACCCACTTATGGATTCCATTTATTTGCAGAATGAGGTCATGTCACACTTACAGAAAAGTGGCATTTAAAGCTTTATAAGAGAATCACTCCATAATAATTTTCTTTTAAATCTTTGATTTGCACCAATTTCTTGTAATTCAGTCTTAAGATGAATAATACCGGCGTTTGTTCCATCCTACCAGGTGAGGACTGATATGAGATTCAAATTTCGAAAAAAAAATGCTAGAAATGGGATTATTATTTAGTCTTGCTGAAAAAAACAGTGATATATTATTAATAAAATTATGTTAAGATATTTAATTATTTAGCTAATATTGTATTAATTACTTACTTACTGAATACCTAGGTTCTAATCTTAGTTTACTGATAATTCATCAAAATGTCAGCTAAACCCAGAGCTTACTGCTACTTCTAAATCAAGGGTATTTATTGTATACAATTTTATTTTTTTTTTCATTAGTTTCTTTAAAAATTAACATTAGTGCATGAAAAGCAAATATTTGTACATTTTTAGAAATGTTGTTTGGTCCTGTAAAAAACCTCCAGGAGGCTGTTTATTGTATCAACAGTGACACCTGGTCTTACTTTAAAAATAGGATTTCTGGTTCTGATTTAGTATCCTATTCATAAGTTTATATTCCCTCTGTAATGCTTTGAAAAAAAATACATATGAATTCATCTGTCTTCCAACAATAATAGAGTTTTTGAAGATATCCTTCCATCAGCCAGACGAGAAAACAACATGACAATATGGGGAGTTTAGTCCCACTTTATATAGGGAGAGGGAAGTCTGGTAGCTCTGGCATTCTCTTAAACACTGTAAACCCGAATGTTCAAAATAAGTAATTGTGTTAAATAGTGTTTCTTAAAAGTTGTACTTACATAAAGATGTTGAATGCCAGGAGCAATTTCCTTCTTTTTGAGTTGATTTAACTTGAAATGTTTGAATAATATGAACAGTTTACATTTCATGTACCTGTTACCTAAAATGAATAACTAATGCGTTACGGAAATCTTTATAGATGAAACATGAATTTTTATCTCATTTTGAAAGAAAAAAAAATCTATCAATTTAGGGACGATTTAAAAATATATTAATTGTATTAAATATATTTTTATATATTAAACATCAGATACACACACACACACACACGCACCCATAAACACACACACACACAGGCACATACGTTTGTATACGTTTATTTATTTTATTTTATTTTTTTCATTGTTAATAGTTTAAATGTTAAAATGTTGGCTGGTTAATAAATTACTTTTAAATTAAAAAAATAAGTCGCTTGCACCTGAACCGCTCACATATTTTATTTTGTAGTATTTTTGTGCACTTCCTCTTCAGGCAGAAAGACTGGAGCCGACAGTGTTGCCAAATTGGGCGGTTTACAATTTTGATTTTGAGGGTAAAAATTGCTTTGGGCGGGTGGAGATAATTTGGGCTGGTTTTTGAGTTAACCTATTGAAACACATGTCCACCCATTACTGGTTCATAGCAAAGCCTCCCTAATGTATCAAAGCTCATAGACCAAAACCCATGTTGGTGCGGTATTGATTTCAGCAAGTCACAAGTCATGTGACCGATACAGCAAGTGTTTCAAAATGACACTGAAGCACCTAACTGTGTTTATAAGGAATTGAATCTGTCAACTGAATGCATTTGCCAAAAGAATTCTGGATCTTTTTCCGTACAGCGTCAACTATGGAGCCTCAAGGCAAACGAAAGATTTCTGCAGTGTGGGACCATTTTGATCTTACATCGGAAAATAAGGGAATTGTTTTCATTTCCTTCTTTGATCCGGTTCTTTTCAGCTTCTACTTGATCTATTTGAATCCAAATTAGGCTGAAATTGACTCTTAGTCGAAAAAGCGTAACAGACTAAAACGTTGGACATAAATTTTTTTTGAATAAACATTTGTGAAGAAAAAAACATCAGTCCACAAACATCCTTATTACAAACACATTCATTTAAATTTTCACTTTATGGTTCATGTTCACATTATTTATTGACCGTATCTAAGAATATCACATATTTTCAATTTAAGTTAAGATATTAAATAATACAATATATAATATACGATAACATACAATGACATACAATGAGTTCATCTGGTTCATCAAATACGTCTATCTACGTTGCCTGTAGGAATTTTTAATGTCCAGCAGGTGTCAGTATTCAGTGATACAGTATCGACACATTTTCAATACAGTTTTGCTGTGTCGAAACACTTCATGACGCCTCATCTACCATCACTAGCCAACGTCATCTACCAGGGCGTTTACAACATAGATAGTAGCGCCACAATTTATGCTAGTTTTAGCAGCAGGTGGTTAAACTTAGCGGGAAGATGCCGAAGTCGGGAAAATATAAGGAGAACCGCTGAAGCATTAAGAAGGCGGGGCTACGGAGCTAGACCGAAGGCTTTCATTGGATTCCTGTCGACGTTTAACCCGTCCTCTCTCGCCTGGTTGGTCCAGAATCAGGAAGAGGTTGTCCGGAGCTTAAGGATAGAAAAACAAACAACATATCTGGCGGGGTCAGAGTTGTTCATGGAGAACGCAGATTTTGTTGGATTTTAGCGTTTTGACATGTAGTGTTAAATTAACGAAAGTGTGTTCATGTTCAAACTGTAAATATAACTATATTAATTGGGCGGGTTGTTGTGTGATGTGCCGGTTTTTAACAGATTTTTGCGCTGGGAAACCTCGACTCTATCTGGCAAAACTGGAGCCTGACCGAGGAAAAGAGCGGGAGACATTAGCAAAAGGTAACACTGGAGCCGACCGAGGAAAAGAGCGGGAGACATTAGCAAAAGGTAACACTGGAGCCGACCGAGGAAAAGAGCGGGAGACATTAGCAAAAGGTAACACTGGAGCCGACCGAGGAAAAGAGCGGGAGACATTAGCAAAAGGTAACACTGGGATCTGACCGAGGAAAAGAGCGGGAGACATTAGCAAAAGGTAACACTGGGATCTGACCGAGGAAAAGAGCGGGAGACATTAGCAAAAGGTAACACTCTGCTCTGCTTTGTGTGTCCCAGTTGTGAATGTAAGTAGTCAACATAAAACCTGCATGAATGTTTGTTTTTAGAGATTCAATGTGTTTTCAGACGGACAAAGTGAGTCAGGTTTGAAATTTTAAACGGTTAACCGTTAGCTTAGCAAGCTAGCAGGCAAAGTCGTTCTTCCAGCTAGCTAGCTATACAGCTGTATAGGAAACATGGGCAGGCTGATGTATTTTTAAAGAAAACTGACTGATCCCAAGTAGCGGTGAATAGTTTGGTATCATGTACGACTCAATAAAAACTAGAAATCTGAGGTGGAGCTGTGTCAGTGTTGTGAGTGAAAGCAGAAGCTAACTTCATTCGTTGTGCCTAAATAAAAAACAACTCAAATTAACAACAAATTAAATTAAATTGTTAAATAAAATAAAAAATACATATTATTTAGTTTGCTTAGTTATGGCTATGATAAGAATGAATGGATGCTACGAGCCCAACTTTACACAACTTTGACTTATTTGTGAAATAAAAAGCTTTGAATAGTCTAACAGATATACTGCACATCTACTTTGTTTTGATCTGTTTGTGTATATTGTTGTACACTTTATTATGATGGTTTGAAATCATGACACGTCTCCTGTAATATAATATTCTTTGTGTGCTTTCAGATTGTTGGAACAAGTATGACTTGTACAGCTTTTACCACTAGAACATTTATTTAAACATTGCAGACTGCAGCACAGCCACTTTTTTAATATTAGCCCTCCGCCAGGCCTTTATGATGATTGCATTTGCACATTTCAGACACAAGAAGCTCGATCTGAGAATGGATGGAAAGGTTGGAAGAACAGCATCAAGTATAAAATGGGCAATTACACGACCAAGATGAGGAGGGATGGATGTCAGGAGGTCGCTGTAAATGCTGGGAGAGGAAGTGGAAAAACACCTGAGAATGAACCTTCACACCCCAACATCAACAAGCCGATGTGTGCATAGATTAACTTTCTGCCTGACTTTGCTCAAGGCTCTTGATATGCAGTCTGAGGTAATAGTAGTAAACGCTTTATTCTGTTTTTATCCTTGCTAAACAAATGTAATAAATTAATTAATTTAGGTAACTTTGTTACTGCCTGCCACATTGTGTGTAGGATTACCTAAATTCATTCATCATGAAATAAATAATTGCTGTTACTGTCCTTTCCTCAATGCAGGTACATGCAACAGATGTACCTGTACTGACGAACTAACCGAACTAACTGAGCTTGACAGCCTCAGTCCTTGTCTGACATTACTTAGACAGAAAGCTTCCAAAACTGGAAAGACTGCAGCTGCTTATGCAGAAATGTTCAAAGTTCATGATACACAGGTAATTATACATTTCACAGATAGTGTCTTAGTGTAATGTTGGGAGTTTGATGCTTCATTTAAACTTTTGAATTCCAACATTGCACCAGTCAGCTGGTTATTAATGGGTTTATGTGCAGATATTGGTAATTAATTCCTTTAAAATTACTTGGGACTGTTTGGCATTGGGTTTGATTAGTAAACTTGTCACTATTTTAATCCTTTTAGGAATTACATGTTGTCCACACATGGTGTACCACTGTCTTGAGGCCCTTCCTGTGTATCTACGTGAGGAAGTCGCTGGATTTTTCAGAACATGTGTGGTAAGTAACCAATTCATATTTTCATTCTATTTTCAACACACTGGAATGTCTGTATATGTACCAGAGTTTAACTACAAATCTCTGGCAAGGTTTCTAAGTGTGAATTGTAATTTTGAGCCGATTAAGGCATCAAAAAATAAATAAATCACAAAGAAAATCAAGTGGGGTGTCATTAGCCTGTGGAATACATAAAAGTCATCTAACTTTCTCAGCAACTAGAGTACAACACATCAGAATGAACAGGAGTTTTTCAGACTTGGGTATTATTGTTATCTATGTGACGTCCAACTGTAATCAAAATTGTCACAGCCAGTTTCTGTAAATGTAATAAGTAAATGATCTCCCTTTTAATTTTTAAAGATGCTAAGGAAGACCCAGATGAACCATACTGGGGATGCAGTGGTCCTCCTTACAACCGTCAGTGATAATGCCACAAACCCACTTCACTACCACTCAGGAAGAGTCTCTTGTCATCCTAGAGGGTGATGTGGTCGTCAATCTCCCCAGGCTTGCTGATGCCTTTGTGGTAATCTTCAGCCTAATCTACGCACTACATCTCCTAATCCCCAAGGACTGACAAACACTTTTGAGTTCACGCAAAAAATCTTGCTTGGTCTTGATGACTCTAAACTTTCACCCAAACTGCAGACGTTTAAAAATGATCTTATGTTGTGTTAAACTGAATTTAACAATATTATTTTTGTTTGTTTCATTTTGTGCTGAAAGGGACAGGAGAGGGCAAATCTCTCTAAAGTCAAATTTGTGTTCAGGACCCAAGACTTGCGTATGCAGCCCTGCTAATGTTGTATTAACTGTTTATAAGCTGTTTGGGACATGAAGATTTTTTTTCTTAGTATCACTATAAACTAAATGGCCGGAAGTAAACTTGTTAATTGTTGGTTTATTTCTTCAATTCTGTTTTGAATTTTTTGAATTTCAGATATTTGTTTGCTAAAAGACTTGTTTCTACTTAACATCTGAATACAAAAAAATATATGTATACTTTTAATTTTATGTTTTTTGTTTTTGGATTTTTAAATCAAGAGTACTTATTATTTTTAAGGTTATCAGTTACCAGAAATACTTAAAGTTTGGCAGTAAATGATTTTGAGCTGTAACCGGTCTATGTTTTTGAGTTGCGGGTAATCAAATGATTGATTGAAGAAACCAATAAATGTTAAGTTCTTGAAACATAATTATCTCTTATATGCTTGAATTTATTACGTTTTCTTGAGTTATTGAAATGAGACGGATGAATAAAATATTCTGAGTAGAAGAAAAACATAACACTTTTGATTTGGCTTAATTGGTAAATCTACTTTATTAATAATAAAAAATTACGCTTAACATGAACTCAAAATATATATGTAGTGATATACTCAAATTTTTTAGTTTATGAACTTAAAAAACGTGAGGCAATTGATTGCCTTACTTTTTTAAAGTTCTGCTTACTTATTGGTGTTTACAGTGAATGATACAAACAGTAAAAAGTATAAAATATTACTTTTTTTAAATAACCAAAACTTCATACAAACATTATTATGTGGAAAAGTTGGTTTGGAGTTTTTGTGTTAAGGTTCTATAAATGTGTAAAATATTAAGATTTGTTAAATCTAATAAAATTATTCAAATATAAACTAGCAATGAGCTTGATAAGCTAATTTGGGATTTGAGTTTATAGCAAATCTGTGGAATCATTTCCAAACATCCATGTTAGACGGTCAGTCGGGCATCTGTATCTAAAAGCATCTAAAACACTTGAACTCCTTTTACCCCGTAGAAACACAGATGTTGCTCAGCTAAAAAAGAAGAAATTGTTAATTTTGGGGTGTTTTAAATTGCTCAAGTAATCCAAAAATATCTGACCATAATCCATCACTTTTAGGATGTATTTACTTTAGTTTAAAAAACCCAAGCCAGCCCTTTAAGCATGGTCGATTTGTCATGCCTGAATTAGGTAACGTCTGACAGCTGGACTAAAATAAGTGGAAAATATGGTACTAATAAGTAGAAAACTATAAAAAAGAACCACAGATCCACTCACTTAGGGAACGCTGCTAACATGTTGCTTATAACGCATAAGAAGAGGTTGTTTCTGTAACATATAAATAAAAAATGGATTCCCGTATTTAGTTTTTCTTCCGCTGACTTCAGAGATAAACATTTAAAAAACATCAGCAAAAATCTAAGACATTAATTGACCATCACAACGTTGCATCAGCAGCTGTATTAGGTTGAAACTAGTGGAGCTGTTTCTTCAAGGACCCCCCCCCCCCGAAACTGTAGACAGTTTATTTGATTGCCGGTCAAAATCTGTGGTGAGACTGCGGAATAACAAAGCCTGTAACAAGTTGACATGTCAGAGAGCACCACTGCCCTCCACCCACACAAGCAGCTTGAGTTACCGCCACTGACTGCCGCAGCCTCTTATTCAAGCCTCGCTCCTATAAACATGCTGCGTCTCCATCCTTCAGCCCCTTTCATCTCATCCTCCCTGTGATTGTTGTGGAGAGCTGCTCTGGAGAGGATAACCCCAGCATACGCAGACACAGTCGTTGGTCCCGGCTTTCGAAAGGCCAGGGAACAGATATGCGCTCTCCAGCTCAAATATAAACACTAGCCTGAAAAAGGCCGTGTAGATGTTTAGATTCTTACAACATGCAACGCAATCAGGGAGGCGTCGGATGTCCAGCATTCGTTTTGCAGCAAACACTCAGGCGCTGTTATCCAGAGCTCCATTTGGTTGTTGTAGAAAGAATGAGTCTTGGAGGACCCCCACTGAAGGTTGTTAAACCTCCGGAGCAACATTTAAAGTCACAAATCCCTGTGATCAGGTTTTTACGTTGACCAGCATATGAATAAGATTTCACTTTAATCTGTTTTAAAGTGGCCTGAATGCCAGAGAACATTTGGTGGATCTATGAAGAGCATAATAGGTAATAGGAATTGTTTTAAAATAGTAAAAGCAGCAAAGCTATTTTGTCTAAATACTGGAGATTATGGTCATAATTCTAAATTTTGGACAGAGTCCGTCTTGTTTATGCTAACAAAAGAAAAACTGTAAAATGTCAAACATGCCAGTTCAGAGATGCAATATAATAAAGAAAAGCTGCAAACTCTGCAGCTTCTTTTTAAAATATTGCACATATTATTGTAAATGATCCTCACAACACCAACTTAACATATAACATCAGTTATAACAATTATTTTAGGGCACAGAAGCCCCTTAAAGAAAAACAGTTAAACTTAAGACGAAAAGGATTTTTTTAATTTAAGCAATAATACTATTAAACAATAAAATAAATCCAATACCATAAATAAATTTAATCTAAAAAAAGGATAAAATTCCCAATTATAACATGGTATTTGTTCCACATATTTAATTAAGTTGATGAAAAAATACATATAAATAGAATTTCTTGTGGGTCTAAATTTGTGAATATAACAGATATTTCATGAACACATTTTACTCATTTCAGCTTTAGACTTTATGAATGTTTAAACATGGTTCAAACTTGTCTTGCTTTTTCTCCTGCAGCCTAAAATTGTTCAGGTGTGTTGGAGCGTCGCTGCGCTGAATGATTTATGCTCTGGAAAACAGTTTTTCACACTAACACAGAGTCGCTGACTTTAACCTCCTGATTTACAGACACATTTTATTTTAGCTACTGCAGCTCGAGGAAAAAAGTCCTGATCAGGATTTATGACGTGAGAACAACAAAGTAGTTGGAGCCATTCTTTCCATACACTGGATTAATTAGTATAACATCAGTAATGGGGTGACCTATTCCCAATAATCCCTGGGAATAAACTGTGATAATAAATTAGGATTATAATGGCTTCAAACTATCCACCAAAATAACACCGTTAGAGACTTTAATGTTTTGTTATATGTTTTTTAAAGGTTTATCTTTCTTTGATGAATAATTAGTGACCCACATTAGATTCCTGTAGAATCTGTTTACATGCTGGCAGGGTGTTTGAGTGGTTTTGTAATTAAAATATTAGATTTTTCTTTATCGTACAAAAATTTTCTATATATTTTTTCACTATTGAAAATGTTAAAAATTAGATTTTATCATTTGAAACATGAACCTGAATAAAAGTAAGATATATAAAAATTTGTATTTTGTGAGTTTCATACTTGAGGTCTTCAGGTAACTTGGTTGGTTGTTTTTTTTAGTTCTTCCATTAATTCCATTGATTTCATGACAAACAGTTCTTGTAGCGCAGCAAAACTATCACTAAACCCATCAGTGCGTCACTGGGCCCGGCGTGGAGGCCAGGGGAGGAGAAATGGGAGGTATGAAACTCCACTGGGTCTGAACCCCCTCAAACCAAACACAGTGGAGGCGGCTGGAGGCGGCGTGGGACCCTGAGCTGAGAGTTTGTGCCTGAGAAACAGAAGAAGGATCACAGTTGTCTTTTGTGCATCATATATCCAAACGCCTAAAGGAAATGCATGTCGATCACTGTCCTGTTGGGCATGTTACAGCCTCTGGTGGTGCATAAAAATATTCATCTTGGCCCCCTAAACAATAAAATTGTAAAAGAAAGTAGGACATAAAACTTTAACTGGTCAAGAGGAATGGTGGGAGGGCAAAAGAGTGTGTGTGAGGTAGAGGTGAAAAAATATATTGAGTCAGAGCAATGCGGTAACATGTGTTATTTATTTTCCTCGTGTAAACAATGAGAGAAGGCAGACATAATCAATAGGAAACACCAGATTGTAAATAGACGGCTCTAATAGCCTAAACACTGGCCGCTATGGTTACACTCACAGACACGCATCTCAGCAGATCACTGCACACGCACAGATGATGGACAGGCGGATAGCAAAGATGTCAGAGTGCAAGAAATGATAGCACACACACACAAAGAGAGAGAGAGAGAAGGGCCCGGCTCAACAGGAGGCCCTTATTTACCAATAAAGGGCCCTGATGAGAAGATAAACACGCAGGAGACAGTCTGGGCGGAGGCAGGGAGGGAAGGAGAGCGCAGACGGAAGCTTTCCTCCCAATGTCTCCCAGAATGGGGTGAGAAACAACAAGAGAATTTTAAAATATGCAGGTTCATTTTTACATTTTGGAATATTTTTTTTTTATTGAACTTTATAATTTCTTTCTGATTTATTACATTTGACTGTAACCTCTAAGCCCTTATTATCCTTTAAACAAACATCCACTGTTAGAAAGAGACCGCTGCTTGGTTATGAATAAGCGCATCTCTATGTAGACGCAACAGTTGAACTACAGAGTCAAGTGGACTTCTGCTTTTTGTAGTTTCACCTCATCTGAACGTCTTTTTTGTTGTAGTCATAGGTTAAGAGTATCAGGTTGTGGTAAAATCCGTCACAGGTCACTGATGTAAGCATTTATCTGTCCCTTGTTTTGTGACCTACTAAGATGTCAGCTTGTGTTTAGCTTTCTTTGCACCTTAAGGTGTTACAAATGTGAAACTTGAGGCTTCAGCCGAACACTTCCTAAGCTCAGAGAGGTGCTCGCTCACTCATCACTTTTAGACACTCAGGTTTTTAACTGTGACCAACCAGGAGTACCCGGAAAGACTTCATGCATGCAAAGAAGGAATATGAATGTGATTTTATTTGAAATTTTAATATCCAAATAACTAGATATTATTATGTTTTCAACACTATAACAATTCAGCATAGGGACTGGGGGGTTGAATTAGTTTGTTAGGGGGACAGAAAATAAAAGAACAACATCCTGAAATGACCTCTGTGTTCATATCTACACTAATGTATCACACCTGTTTGTTTTTAACAGTCATCACAGTTGGGAAAAACAAAATAGATTAAATTAATCCAGATTGGAGAATCAGTTTCAGTTTATTCATATAGCGCCAGTTTACAACAGATGACGTCTCAAAAGGCAATCAACAACCTCAAAATCAATTCAAATCATAGATTACAAATTAGTTTGAAAAAGTTTCCAATCTAAGGAAATCAGCAGATTCATGGAGTCATTGACTTGCAGCATTCAGTCCTCTGGAATCAGCAGACAGAAACAATGGCTTGGAGAAGCAGATTAAGGCTCTCCAGCAGAGACTTTTGTTAGTGGGAAATTATCGCCCCAAGAAGGGAGAAGAATATGAGAGTCTACAGCGTCCTGAAGGAGAATCGATTGCAAAGATTGTGAAATATAGCATCTAATCTATTAGTTTTCAACCATATCCGTGCCTGACTTGGACTCAGAAATCCCTATTTTTCAATGACTCTTTAAAGGCTAAAAATGTTTTATGGATCAAGTTTGTGAAAACCCGGTTAAGCTACAGATGTCTTCTGGTGTGCTCCTAGTGTTTTAGAATTTAAAAGTAAACTCAGGAGATAAAGCTTTCATTTAAATTTCAAAAGTCAATGATTTAAACAGATTTGTAGCTATTGGTATGAGAAGAGAAAAGGAAATTGCTGTTCTTTTTATGTTTTCATCTTTATTTTGCCATTGAGCAATAGTCTGTCTGGGTTGGAGTGTTGCTAAAAACATGTATCATCCCGAACATGATTACATTTCATTCTTAATTACACTGCTTCGCCTTGGTGTGATCAGCCGTAACTAGTGAGTAAAACGAGACTGGTCTCACCCAGAGCCTCAAATTACCACCAATTTAGTGCCGTGATTAGAGAGGAAACTTCCCGTAAACACCAACCATAAGTCTCATGCTGACCCATTAATTGTTTGAAGCAGGTTCCTAAAATAGCTTCTTTACTTTATACCTTGTTGTCATCTGTGACGCATGGAGCCCGATCACACACTGTTATTCCTGCAGGATTGGACGAGTAGATATATCTGAGCTGATGGTTTCAGTCCCTCTGTGTGTTCTTGTAAGGAAATCCTTTGTATTCATGCATGTGTATGTGTGTGAGGTTTTGGCTGCTCATGCGGTGTCACAAGTCATCAGGGTGAGGCTGAGCGGCAACCCCATGACCTCCATCAGAGATCAGAAGTGAAGCACTTAGTGGTTGCCCCCCCTTCTTCCTTCCGCGACGATCCACACAGACAGGCTTCTCTGATTCCACCGCTGTTGCTAATAAAGGCACCAGGAGGCTAATTCAAGTCAACAGTTGAAGGGGAGTCCTTGAGAGGGGAAGCAAAAGTGAATGGCTACGCTGTCACTCAGCTAGCGGCTCTGCCTTCTTAAACAACTGATATTATACCAAAAGTGAAACAGGAAATTGATTCCAACTGGACAAATGGGAAGCAGCTGCTGTAATGCAACAATATAACGAACCTCTATATTTACACAGCAGTTAATATTTCTGAAATTGCAGAGGATTTCAGGAGAGCAAGTGTACAAAACCTCCAACCTGGGCGCAAGAGGATGACTTTGGTGTTGTAGTTCATTTATTCTCTATCAAAGTTAACAGGATAAACAATAACTAAACCAGGTCAACAACTCAACTTTGCTCAGATTATTCCAATCAACTCACTTCAATTTAACAGAAACAACTAATCTCAGTTTGGTTTAATTGTATCTTACATCACTTTTCACTAGTGCTTCACACACAGCCTGAAGAAGGCGTAAGTGAAACATAAGTGTGAAGAATCCCTTTGAAGCTATTTCACTTCCTCTATAAACCTTTTTAAACATTTCAGTATTTAGTTCTTTACATCCAAAGATACTGAGGACAGTCTTATTTATTTAGGGTCATGTCGAAGGCGAAGTTGCTCTCCACTCTTCACCAAAGACAGAGCAAGAGTCAAGCTGCTTGTGGTTTGGTAGCTAACATCCATCACTTCAGGCGACAGAGCAGTGGGTCTACTGCACAAAGTTCCTGCCCCAGATGTGTGGAACATCTCTGATCAAAACCTCACGTGGTTATGGAAGCGGTGAAGATAATCGCTACCCACAGCAGTTCGTGCCAGAAATTCTGCTGGAGGGAAATTGCTTAGCAAGAAATCCTACTGCTGCTGGTGCATCAAGAGACGAGCAAGGTGATGCCTTCCTTCCCCGCACAGTTCCCTCTTCTAACAGCTGCTTTGTCAAAATTCCTCGGTAAACAAAAGTACTATTTTATATTTCATGGTATAATTTTTTGTATATATGCGAAAAGGTATGAAACTCCTTTTTGATAATTATTCTGTCATCTCTGTTCTTTATTAAACAGTGAACTAAAAGACTGTGATAAATTAACATACAGTTCTGACGACTTCCATATGTTTTCCAAAATTTCTCAGAATGAATCTGAAAGTATGATTTGCATTTGTGTTTATTCTCCTTTGATACTCCTATGTAAGACCCATCACGTTTAATTGCTTTGGAAATGTGTGAACAGTGAGTAGATTTAACATGTATGTAGTGGAATTTTCCGTGAAAACACTGGTTCTGTGAGAACATTAGAGAACAGATTGGACCAGACCAGGGAACAATTATTAATCACTAAATATTATACTAAAAATATAATAAATCTAATTTTGTTTCCTAATTTCTAGCTTCTAGATGTGCATAGCTAGTAAAAAACAACATGCTTCTAAAGACTTGCAGCTGTGGTTACTGTGAAAATTATTTCTTTAATATGTTAACTTATGGGACTTAATACCAGCGCAACACAAACTTTTCAGATTTTTATAAGATTTTTCTTTCTGTAGTTGATTTTAGTCCTATATGAATAAATAGTTTTGCTAAGCGGAACAAAATAAGTCACAGTGAAAATAGAAAAAATACCACAGCAAATGCGTGCCACATCCAGTGCTAAAATATATCCAGTACATCACACGGTGGTGTAAGAAAAGCCAGTCTCCTTTTCGGAGGCTTAGTCTACCACGATTAAGTGTCGCTGCTTCATGGGACTGTGAGAGCCGATGTTCATATCCCTCCACTGGAATGCCTGCTTCACTAAACTGACTGAGCCGGCCCAGTTTTGAGGAGGAAAAGATGATAGTTTGGAAGTGTAATAACAGCTCTCAGGGTGAGCTATGTTTAACAGGGCACCACAATGGCTACCCAGCACCCTCATGACCCTGGCTGCTGGGGATGGCGCTGGCCACACACAATTAGTGGTCACAGATACCTGGAATTCTGTGTGTGTTTGTGACCATGTATTTGCAATGTTGTGGGGATCACTTTTTAACAACTGCTATTCTTTTGGGGACCGACTGCTCCTCGTTGGGTCCAACACCAGGTAACGAGTACAAATGCTGGTTTTGGCTTAGGGGTAAAGTGTATGACTACGGTGTGGATTAAGTTAGGCTTAGATTTAGAGTCAACATCAGTTTTAGGCCACAGAAATTCATGACTAATGAATGGAAGTCAAGAAAAGTCCATGCAAGGATAGACAAACATCATATGTGTGTGTCTGTTCGCATCTGTAGGTGGATGAAAGCGGGCATGGATGTGTGTGCATTTGTTTATTTGTGAGCCCATAAAACCCACGTTCCACAGTTAGTATCAGTGTGAGTGGCTGTGCACAGCTTTCCTGACTGTTGTTGATCCTCTTTCAGCATTGTCCCAAATAAGATCCTACATACTTAGACGTATCCCATCTCAGATTTCTTGTCTATTGCAGTGGCTTGCAAATGTATTCCTACCCCTTGAACTTTTCCATATTTTATCATATTACAACCACAAACAAAAAATATATGTTATTGGAATTTTATGTGATAGACAACACAAATTTGTAAAAAAGTGGTGAAATATTTGTTTTTGTGTTTTGTTTTTAAATTGTAAATAAGAAACGGAAAAGGGCTGTGTGCATAGTTATCGCCCCTGACTCAATAATTTATGGAACCACCTTTAGGGTTCGTCTCTAGCAGTTTAGCATTTGGGACTAAAAGTTTTGCCAATTTCTCTTTGTAAAACAGCTCAAGCTCAATCAGATTAGATGGAGACGTTGGTGAACAACGGATCTTGCCAAATATTCTCGAATAGGTTTAGGTCTGGACTTTGACTGGGCCATTCTAACACATGGCATGTTGTATAAAACAATTTTGTTGTGGCTCTAAAAAACAAATTGCTTAGTCAGCCACTTGACCTGGATTGCATCAGGTTGGCATCTGGTGACAATGTAAAGAACCTTGGGGTTATTTTTAAACAGGAAATGTCTTTCAAGTCTCATATAAAACAGGTCTGTAAGATTTCCTTCTTTCATCTTATGAATATAGCAAAAATTTGAAATATTCTCTCAAGGAAAAGGTAGTCCAAGCATTTGTTACTATTGTAACTTTTTATTAGCAGGAAGTTCACAAAATGCAATTAAAAGTCTACAGTTGGTCCAAAATGCTGCAGCAAGAGTTCTGATGAAGCTTAAAAAGAGAGATCATATCTCCCCAATTTTAGCTTCCCTTAATTGGCTCCCTGTCCAACTTAGAATAGATTTTAAGATTCTTCTTTTGACATATAAAGCCCTCACTAATAAAGCTCCATCATATATCAGAGATCTGATTACTCCTTATGTCCCTAACAGAGCACTTCGATCTCAGACTGCAGGTTTACTGGTGATTCCTAGAATCTCTAAAAGCACAATGGGAGGCAGATCTTTCAGTTATCAGGCTCCTCTCCTGTGGAACCAGTTTACAGCTTTAGTCCGTGAGGCAGACACCCTGTCTAGTTTCAAATCTAGGCTTAAAACCTTCCTGTTTGGTAAAGTTTATAGTTAGGAAGAGGTAGAGAAGACAGCCTAATCTGGTTGGGGGAGGAACTCAGTCTTGACAGACAGGTTCTCCTTTGCTTTACCTTCTTCTTGTCTCAATCTATATGGTTAAGTTATTTAGGTTTTTCTATAGTTATGCTGCTATAGGCTTAGACTGCTGGAGGACAATCTGACCACTTCTCTCTCTGCTACTTTCTTCCTTTGTCCAATCTGCTTAGTTACTGTTATTTCAACCTTGTTAACCTTTTGTTTTCTCTTAGTGTTCTTCTCTCCATAGTAACCACACCCGGGCTGGCGTTCTGTTAGCTGAGACAGCTTCTTGGATAAGAACATGGGCTGAGATGCTTCCAGTGACTTTCTACAACTGCTGCTATAAACTCCTTTTTTTTCAGTTTCCTCTGCATCTATTTTAGTTTTCTCTCTTCAAACCCCCAGTCGGTCAAGGCAGATGGCTGCTTGTACTGAGCCTGGCTCTGCTGGAGGTTTCTTCCTGTTAAAAGGGAGTTTTTCCTCTCCACTGTTGCTACATGCATGCTCAGTATGAGGGATTGCTGTAAAGTCAACGACAACACAAGCCATTGTTTCTGCCTGCTGATTCCAGAGGAGTGAATGCTGCAAGTCAATGACTCCATGATTCTGCTGGGGTTCTTTAGATTGGAAACTTTTTCAAATTGATTTGTTTATGATGCATCTTTGATTTTAATAGATTTTCTTGTAAAGTGCCTTGAGACGACATCTGTTGTAAATTGGCGCCATAGAAATAATTTGAAACTGGGTGTAAGTTAAAGGTCATTATCCTGCTGGAAGGTAAACCTTCACAACAATCTAAAGTCATTTGCAGTCCCCAACAGGTTTTCCCTACTAGATCATTCTTTGTCCATCTTTACCATCAACTATGACCCGCTTACCTGTCGTTGCTGAAGAGAAGAACCCCCAGAGCATGAAGCTTCTTGTGTACAGAATTATGTGCAGTATCACTTTGATGCCCAACAAAGCATTTAGCATTTTGTTCAGTAAAGTTCAGTTTGATCTCCTCTGACCAAAACACTTCCCTCAACATGTTTGTTGTTTCTCCAACATATATTCTGACTAAGTAAAAATGGGATTCGTTCATAAACTTATGTTTGTGATAAAAGTGTTAGACCAACTGGAGGTTTGAGAGGAACATCACTATAAATATATATATACTTTTTAGTCTTTTTTGTGGACTAGCTGGGTTACAGTAGTCCAGCGTCAAAGTAACAAATGTAAGGACTAGTTTTTCTGTGAAGATTTGGATAGTATATTTGAAACTTTGTAAATCAAATCAAATCAAAAATTTTCCAAAGGGAAATTAAATGTTGTTGAACTATTTCATTTAACTGAGGAGTTGTTGTAGATGATGATGACTGTGGGCAGGAAAGATATCCTGTAGAGGTGTTTTACAAATAAGCTAAAGAAGCCTGACTGAAGAGAATCTGTTTTCCAGAAACAGTTTGATGAAGAGGATGTTTAGGGTTTTCCATGATTTTCTTGATTTTTTCTAAAATCTCTCTTTCCATCATCAACTCCAGAGATTCTACATTTGTCCCCAGATCAGACCCAGCCTTCTTTATCAGGTTGTTGAGCCTTTTTAGGTCCCTTGCTCTAATGCTGCTGCCCCAACAGATGATGTCAGAGCAGATGACACTCTCAACAACGGACTTATAGAAGATCTGCAACATCTGGCTGCAAACCTTAAAGGATTGTTGCTTCCTCAGGAAGTAAAGTTTGCTCTGTCCCTTCTTGTAGACACTTCGCTGTTGCGTCTCCAGTCCAGTTTGTTGTCCAGATATCACAGAGGTATTTGTATTCCTCAACCATCTCCACTTCTTCTCCCATGATGGAAATAGGGGTTGATCTGACACAGTTTTTCCTGAAATCTAAAATCATCTCTTTTGTTTTGGTCACATTCAAGATCAGATGATTGTTCCCACATGATGCCACAAAGCGTTCCACCAGCTCTCTGTACTCAGCATCTTCTCCATCTCTGATACACCCGACAACTGCAGAGTCATCTGAGTATTTCTGTAGATGACAGGAGTCTGACTTGTACTGGAAGTCTGAAGTGTACAAAGTAAAAAGGAATGGTGAGAGTACAGTCCCCTGTGGTGCTCCTGTGCTGCTTATCACCTGGTGAGAGTAAGAAAATCTACCTGTTTAAGGTAGGATCTGAAAGTCATAACCTGTTTAAGTTCCTGTATCTATCTTTATCATTGATATAGAATAGACCTACATTAAAACTGGTCAAGAATTAATTTTCCCTGTTGCCTAACTTGAATACATTTTGTGATGACTAATATCACGCAACATTTCACATGGGTTTTGCAGAGTTTGTAAATTAAATGGTAGCAATAGTTGGATCATCTTAGGGTGAAAAAAATATGATTAACCAACGGTTTGATCATATTGGGATGAACAAAGGTCAGTGATGTCCATAATTTTACTTTCTGTTAAAGAGGAATTTTTCCTCTACACTGTCGCTACGGCTGGATAGCTCAATTGGAATGTCACCAGACTTCCAATCCAAAGGTCACGGGTTTGAATCCAGCCCAGGGCAAAAAATACACCACAGCATCCAGTTTGGGTCCTAAGGCAAGACCCTTTACGCTACTGCCTACCTGGCGCCTGCAGAATGGCTGCCTCTGTGTGGTTTACACCAAAAACAATTTCCTACGGGATCAATAAAGTATACATTATTATTATTATTATTTTATTACATGCATGCTCAGCTATTGTCTAATCCAGGAGGATCCAGGAGTGAATGCAGTAAGTCCATGACTTAATGCAATCTGCTGGGTTTTGTTAGATTTAAAGTTGGATATTTAACTACACATAAGCCACTGTTTGATTACTAGTAATGACTGAAACGTATGTAAGATTGGAAATACCTTTACTTTTAATGTGCCTTAAGGTGATGTGACATCAACTGATGCTCTGGAAGTAAACTGAATTGAATTAAAAACTGAATCCTCTTTAACAGAAAGAGACCTCCAGCAGAATCTGGCTCTGTACGAGTGGCCATCCGCCACAACCGATTAAGGGTTTGAGTAGACGCAAAATACAAGTACAGTATCTGCTCAATCCCAAAAGGTTGAGGTAATCAACAGCTATGCCAAAAAGGTTTGCCAAACAAGTACATTCAAGGCACAGACTATACAGTCCCTCCAGAAAAAAGCAGTTCTCTGATCACAGAAAATTGCGCAAAATCAAGGAAAGGGTGCACATAATTCTTAAAAAGTGGCATGTTTACTGCATAAATAGCATCTAATGATGTAAATTCGTCTGATTTTACTGATCCCTAATTTTTTTTGCAGAAATTTGAAATAACTGATTACTTTCTTACGTTTGAATGACACTAACCACAGTGTAGTTAAAGATTAAGGAAAACTAAATCTGCTAATCTGGTCATTTTTAGTGAGTGATCAATATGGTTTGTGACATAATTAAAGCAAAGTCGGGCATGTTTTAAAATCTTCCAGGATAAGCAACTTTAGCCCATGGCATCCACTCATACAAAAAATAAATCAAATATTGCTAATGTGGAATTTTCAACCATCCTATTCAGATTTTTTTCTCTGTGACAGATCTTAAAATCCACAGGCACATTTGCTAAGAATCACTCTACCAAATCAGAACCAACAGGCTTTCTGAGACCTCAGGCACGCAAATACGCAAAAAACCACGCAAAAAATATGTATTTAGGACTTTTGTTTTACTTTTATTCATTTTCATTTATTTCCACTCCCCAACCCTAAATCTATTCCTAAATCCTAACTCCTGACCACTGACCCAAAAACAGCTCTCCTGCAAATAGGGCCCGGGCTTTGGGCCCCATCAGTAGCTCCTCCAAATGTAGAATTTATTGGAAAAAACGGGCCTCATACAAAAAGAGAAATGCTAAAACGCACATACATACACATTGCAGTGTATGGCAGTTCTATTGGAGCTCCTCACATTGTCCAGACGGCCCAGAGTCAGGCACTGAGATGAATGGCTGTTTATATTAGAGGGCTGCTTTAATGAATTAGACCCAGAGTGACTCCATGTCCAGGCCAGGCACACAGAGGCCAGACCCTGTCCTTCCCTTGTCCATTACAGGAGGGCGACACCCTGATTGGGTCCTCTGGGATGGGCGAGTTGCGTCGCCCAATGGCACCCCTCTAAGGACTGCGCTTATTTACAAAGTGCATCTGGCAGAGCATGTGCCCGTCCATTCCTTTAGCCAATCGACATCACATCCATTCCCCCCACCACTCACACACACACGCACAAATCTTTCAAACCTCACCCATCACATCTCCCCCATGGTCTCTGACAGGCAGAGGCTGACCTGTTTATATACATGCGTGGGAGGCTGAGCCAAGCAAGGAGGATTACTGCACAACACGCACAATTTTGAACAAATATATATACAGCATGAGGTTTGCCACCCAGCCGTACACATATACAGGCCTCCGATGAGACCCACCAAGGTCTTTGTTTGTTCTGTTTAAGTGGGTCCATTGGGGGCCAACAATGAATGAAGAAAACTGCCCTAAATCTTCATTAGTTGACTCACAACAGAACCTTCAGTCTTCACTCCGGGACAGACATGGATCAGTAAAAGAGGTGCAAGGACCAAATTCAGATAAGTTCACAAAAAGGAAGAGGGAAAAATGTAGGAGGCAGGATGGATGTCAAGGGTGAAAAGAAACAAGATAGGTAATTCATTTCTCTTATCATCAGAGCTTCCTTTCCACTTTCCCCTCAGCAGAGTTTCCTAATGCCCACTGTTCAAAAAGCCACGTGCAATGAAATGATTCCATCTCTTCTTCTCTTCACTAAACCCAGTAATCATCTTCGTTTTTGCTCTCATTCCTCATTTTCTTTTGTTGTCTCCCCTTGTTCCATCTTGTCCTCGTCTCTAATTTACCCAGTGTCCTGCGGTGCTCAGGAGCATCTCAAATTGCTTTTGTCCATTTGCGTACGAGGCCGTGGACGGTGTGTGTACGATTGCGGCTTGTGTGAAAGCAGTCTGCAGCAGCAGGGAGGTAGGTTGAGATTGCTGTAATCATGAAGTGCTACCTGTTCATTAAACACGCAGTGGGAACCCTGCCGACAGCGTTTAGGAGCCAATTAAAGAGGCAGAAGCTATTAACATTAGCAATGTTAGCTGGAGGAGTGTGTGTATGTGTGTGCAGCAAGCTACAGAAAGAGGAGTGCAATTAAAATGTAACTTTACAACAAGGTATGAAGAGATGACCGAATAAGCTTGGTGTCTAGTTTACACTGCCGATACAAGGTTGGATTCTCATGGCTTTTGCTCCTAAGGGTCAAAGAAGAGCCAGGATAAAGTTATTCTTTGTTAAAAAAAAAAAATTCTGATATCTCTACAATCAAGTTGAAAAGGGAAATGAACAGAGCGTGTAGGATGGGGTAATTCAGGAGGATAGTAAGAGGACATATAGTCAAACTTTACTAAGTTGTGAATGGCTGTGATTATAATACAATGACTTTAAAGATGGAGTGTGATTGCTCAGGTAGGGAGGCAGGGCTTCTTAGCTCCTCAAGAACAAGAGATCTCAGAGGTGCAGCAGCTATTCCAGCGAGTGTAATTACCCACACATTTCTCTGAAACCTACACAATGGAACGTGATTTGACAGAGATGAGTCATTTTGAAGGGGCCTCATTGATTATATGCAAACCCACAGAAATCACCCTAGGAATGAGCCGAATATATCTCCGTTTCACCAAGATCATCTCAGAAATAGTTCAACCCGCTCTCCAAGCTGTTTTAGTCAAGTTTCTACTTTTAGTGCACAATGCATGAAAACTAGGCTTTTAACATAAGGCCTAGGAATGATCATCAATGACCTAAAACTTGCTTTTACCTAAACTGTCACAAAGGAAATATGCTGCCCACTGCACAACAGTAACACAGTGCTGCAGAGTTCCAGAGAGTGGGACAGTATCAAACTCCATAAAACAAATTCAAATATATCAGCACAAACAGCTGTTTTGTTCTTTGTGGACATTCTAACGGACAACAGGGCAGACAATATTATTTTGGTAAGAAATCACTTAACTTTTATGTATGAGTTCTTCTTTTCTTAGCCTCTCTTTGTTGATGCTGTATAAACAGACCTCAAATATTTATCTCTAAGATCATATCACCTCTAATGTCAAGCACTTTTATTTGTCTCAATTCAAGTGTGCCTGAGGCGAAAGACTAAGTTACCTTTTAATGCACATATTTTCCAGTGAAATAAAGGTAAATAGGACTCCGAACGTATCTAAAATTTGATGACCTGGGTTTGACACCTGTGACAAAAGGCATGTATTGTGTAAACCACTGGGACTTTAAAATTGGCTGATATAATATTCCCTTTCAAAGGTTAGTAATCGCTTGTCAAAGTGACATGTTTACATCTTTGTGTAGTCAACTTGTGACCTTTTCTGCAACCTTTTGTTCACTTTGATGAGACCTGAACTCCAGTTCTGGAAGGTTGGTGTACCTGACCCAATAAACCTACGTTTAAGAGCTTATCCTGCTATCGACCGAATTATAACCTTAAAATCTGTATATCTGCAGATCATTGGAGCGCCAACGATTGGGTGTTTGATAGAAAAAACAAGAGGCTAGGTTTGAATTAAAATTCAATGCCTTCGTCTGCATCCAAACAACTGTCAAATAAAATCTCTGGTCTTGGAAATTTTGATGAGTTTTTTTATAATCAACCATAAAAACCATGTGCACAACATTTTAATCTGTTCAACCTGAACACTTTAGACTGTGAAATAAATTAATAATTCTCCAGTTCTAGCTAAGAAACAAGAGAGTTTGTTAGGGTGATGTCAGTTGTTGAGAACTAAAAAGAACATAGATGTATTTTTAAAAGTTCAAACAAGCTAATTTCTTTCATTATAACTTTTCCATCAAAGGCCTGACCCTGCGTTATCTCCAGGGCGCCATATTTAATATCCAGCAATGAACCAGATAATGCCCGAGGTATAATTGTTCACCAGCAGAGGTAGAACCATGCAGTGCTATTGTCTGCCTGCCTTTTGTAGTTAGTTAAAAGATGGATAAATAAGATGCAATTTAGAGACTTTTAAGATGGGATTTTTTCCCCTGTTGCCTTAATCGCTGTGAAATTACCTCTGGGTGAGGGCTGTCATTAAAACAGAAGAGGCACTTGCTTCTTGGATGCTAGAGGCGAGCATGAAGCGCTAATAGCAAAGTGCCTTAATGGCGTTAAGGGTTTTAGCAGGCTCTGTGTTGTCCCGCTGGGCCTGCCTTCCGCTCAAACAGGATGTCTTATGATGGCCTATTTATAGCTGTTTACTGTGATAATTACAGAAAGATGTAAAAGACAATTGCACAGACTTTAAATGTATTGTTCTGATAGACTTAAGACCACAAAGCAGATACACATCATGACCCACTTAGGCAAGTTTCTGCTCTGACACTTTGTGTTGCTGCTAAGTAAGGTATTGTTCCCAACATCATCTTTTTTCCTTATCTTACTCCTTAAGCTTAAGGCAATGTCGAGCAAATGCCATGAGTGCTGCCGCTTCCTGTCCTGGGTGCCCAGGTTTGGCCCTGGGTGTGTGTCCCTCAGGGCACCTTTTGGCCCGGGGCTAGAGGACCCTGAAGTGACGTGACCAACAGCCTCCAGATGTTAGCATGCATTAAGGCCTGACAGCTTGTCAAGTCTCCGCCTACACTACCACACAGTTCCATCACCTCCCATCTGCTGGCCAACACTTCCTGAGGGAGAGAAGGAGGCAGAGAGAGAGAGTGTACTGCCTGTCAAAGTCACAAACGCTGACTGATAGGTCATCATGCCGCATGTGTAATGAGCTCTTAGTTTCTATACATGTGCTCAGATGCACCTGTTTATATTTTCAACTCTTATTAAAGAGTGATGCATTTGATCGCCTCTCCTTTACTCTTACAGAAGGTAAATGGGCCCAGACTTGCAGCCGAAGAGTCAGGTTAAGGCTATGGAGCCCTTAAAAGCTGGAGTGGACCTGAAAAACAAATGAGACATGGAATATTTACAAAAACCAAAATGGAGATTTACTATAGAAAGTGAGATCACCCCCCACCCCACATTTCATTCATTATTCTAGGATTGCATGTGACAGTTAGGGGGCTGGTAAGGGGTCACTTGGTCAAAACACGCACTCTTATCCATACCTTAGGATGTTCAATAGGCATGCAAACAGCAAAACTGAATAAAACCTGAAACATTTTACTGTGTAACAGTGCTATCAACAGCACAGCAGGCAGTGAATAAGTTACTATAACATTATAACTTAAAAGAGTCAGATCTGCCCTAATGTTGCAGTTATACTACTCACTAAGTATTGATCTCATTCACCAAGTTTGATTTTATTCATGTATTTTTATGCCCGGTTCTGTTAGAGTCTAAGTAAATCAACTATGGCTGCACATACAGGGCAAGATAACCTCTGTGGGTCTGTCTTAGTAGTTGTGGTATTTTGGTCATAACATTTAGAAAAATCAAATAACAGGGAAGAGGTTTTCTAGGAATATTGTACCTGAGAATTTCAAAAAGTAACGGTCTTGTTTGGGATTTCACAAGTGTCCACTGGTCTAATACTGATTGAACATTCTGTAAATGTAATGATTCCATATTTCATGGGAGATTTTAATCTGATAGATGTGGTGACACTCTGTCATGATGCTGATGAAGTTTAGCACATTGATCCTTGCTCAGTCACCAGCAGCCTATTATAACCTTCAGTTTGGTTTTTACTATAGTTACTGAATGTTAATAACTGAGGGGGAAAAAAACATTAAAGGGGTATACACATTTCTTATATTTTTCTTTGCTGCTCTTTCAATCTACTCATCATCCATGCAATCTACTGCATATACCAAAAGAGATGAAATGTCTCCATCTACAGGCAACCATAGAGCACCTCAAATACTGAGCCCAGACTAACACTTCTAGGAAGAGATTTTAAATCTGGACTCTTGCTGGACCAGTTCAAATGTTCGAATTTCTTCCAGGAACAAGAAACACGTTAATTTAATACTTGAAGTGTTTAGGTTCCATGTTGAAAGTTTCAACTGAAGTCTAAACGAATTAACAGACATGAATCAAATAAACATACATATTAGATATATGGTATTGCTACAGTTGCATTTGTATATTCTAGATATAAAGTTTGTATGAAGTAGATGCCATGGGTTCCATGGATGGATGGATGGATGGATGGATGGATGGATGGATGGATGGATGCTTCTTGAAAAAACAAACTAAGGTTTCTCAAAGCGATTGAGTATACAGGTATGACAGCACTTAATATGTGGGATGAATTTCACTGAGACGACATCGTGATGTTTGGCTCTCCCTTCTGGTTCTAAAAGATCACAGTGCTTTGCTCTCGACGAAGGCGGATGCTTTCTCTCTGTCTCCCAACCTTCCCTTTATCTGTCCTGCTTCAGCTCTGCGTTTTGTGTTTTTTCATTATTTTTTATTTTTAATTTTTTAATTTTTTAATTTCTTTTTGGAGCTTCTCTCTGCATATCTTCCGAAAACCGAAAAATCCATCAGCAAGATGCCTCCTTTTTCTTTTTCTGAGGATGACTACAGTAATCTCCTTCAGAAACTCAACATGCTGGAAACCAAAATCCAACGACTAGAAGTAAATGTGGAAATAAATGCCGGTTACGATACAACTCTACCTCTTACTGGACATGATGCTGCTACCCGTCAGCTAATCAGCACGGGCAAAGACAACCAGAAACAAGAGGATGTTGCTTTGAATAACAAGACAAGTAATGTCTGGAATGTGCTCGGCGCTAAACTGAAGAGTAAGTCATCTCAGAGGAAGAAGAGAGAACCAGCCCTGTCTGGTGATATCTACTATGCGACCGGCTGGCCTGCACTACTGACGAGACCAAAATCCTCCTCGACTCCAGTCGTTCGCAGGACACAGACTTGGACAGCTGTCAGTGGGAAACCAAAAATGAAGCTTCCTCCTCCTCAAACAACTATCCCACTACAGAACAGATTTGCACCACTACAGAAATCTTGTTCTCCACTTGATCACCAGGATGAAGTCTCTTCACACAGCGAGGTAAACTGAAAAAGCAAATCAGAAAATAAAAGACAAAGAGGGAATCTAATGCCTGGTCCTGAGACTCTGATTGTTGGTGATGCTGCGGTGAAGGATTTAAGACAGGTGGGAAACGTATACAAAACTTTACTTTCCAAAGTACATGGTATCAGATGTGAGAGACAATATTGCTGAAATTCTGGCTGAACATCCAACTGTTAAGACCCTTGTTCTACACCTGGGATCTAACGACACTGAAACAGCAGTCTGAGGTGCTGAAACAGAACTTCAAGTAGCTATTAGATACAGTTAATAATTTGGATGCTGACGTGTTCATCAGTGGCCCTCTACCACCAATGAAAGGAGATGAGAGGTTCAGCAGGCTGTTCAGCCTGAACAAAGGGCTATCAGGTGTGTGTGCCACTTACACCTTTAGTTATATTGACAATTTCAGTTTTTTCTGGGACCGCAGACATTATTTTAAGGCAGATGGTCTCCGCCTCAATAGATCTTGAGTCAGGCTGTTTGCAGCTCATCTATTCTGTTTTGAGTTTCCATTTTTCTCCAGCGATCCAGGACAGAACGAAGCGAAAACATGAAGATAAGGATAAGGATGTGACTCAGCCCAGAGATTTCCCGGAGACGGCGGCACCCCAGCCCCCACCTGCGCCTCCAGATGACGTCCTCCTGGAGCTCTCTGAGATACCACCTCCACTAAAAGGCAGGAATGATGACCCGCCCTCATCAAGATCATCCTCCCCATCTCTTCCTCTTCTGGATTTTACAGAACACATGAAGGAGCTGGTTAGTGTTGCCACCAGGATGACCCCATGCCCCAGTCCTCTCCTATCCCATCGTCCTGCAACTCCTCCCCCAACACAAACTCATCATGTAAACTCCATCTCCAGTGTACAGAGACCTAGCCCAGAGAGATTGATATGATATGCATCGGGTCCAGGCAGCAGTACTGCATGTACCCATGGCTCATTCCAGGATAAGCCGGGGCCCGATGTGGAAGTACCTTCCTTCATCCCTGTAGTAATACGTAACAGAAAACGATTAGTCAGCCATCAAAACAGTCCAAAACAGTCTGTACGCATCTCAAATCTTGTGTTCACTACTCGTCAGCCACAGTCAGCAAATAACAGTAACACGCTGAAACTCGCTGTACTGAATATCAGATCTTTGGCAGGGAAAACCTTTCTGATTAATGATTTGATTTCATCTCATACCTTGATTTTATGTTTTCAACCGAGACATGGCTTGATAAAAACACAGCTGATACAGTCCTGATTGAAGCTAGTCCACCTCACTTCAATTTTTTATCTGAAACACGTCAAAACTAGAGGGGTGGGGGGGGGGGGGGGGGGGGTGTTCAACCAGACTTTGTGTAGAACCAGAGAGAGATATTTTTCAGAAATCATCAAAAACTGCAGAAACAACTCTCGTGTCCTATTTGCTACAGTGAGCAGATTAAAAAGCCTTCCAGTCTCGATCCCCTTGGAACTGATTTCTACATCCAAATGTCAGGAGTTTTCAGTATTCTTTAATGACAAAGTTCAAGGCATTAAAAATGCAATTGTTTCCACGACAGACATAGCTCCTCTACCCCCAGTTAGACATTTGGAGCTGACACACTTCACACCTGTCTCAGATAAAACAGTTGAAGAGATCATCTGCAGCTTGAGTCCATCTACTTGCTGCCTGGATGAGTCACCCACTAGATTCCTAAAGTCTGTGCTGAGCAGTTGGCTTCCACAACTCGCTCAGTTAGTCAATATCTCACTTCAGACTGGAATATTCTCAAAGGCCTTGAAAACTGCTGTTATTAAGCCTCAACCTAAAGAAGAGCAGTCTGGATGCCACAGTACTGAACAACTACCAGCCCATATCAAATCTACCATTCTTAGGAAAAGTGCTGGAAAAATGTGTATACCAACAGGTAAGTGACTTTCTCCTGTCTAACAATGTGTTTGATGCTTTCCAGTCAGGCTTTAGGCCCCACCACAGCACTGATCAAGGTGACAAACGACATCCGCCTAAACTCAGATGCAGGCAAAGTCTCTGTCCTAGTTCTGCTGAACCTGACCGCCGCCTTTGATACAGTTGACCATGTGATTTTATTACAGAGGTTAAAAGACTGGGTGGGAATCACTGGTATGGCTCTAAACTGGTTCAAGTCCTACCTTGAGGACAGGTGTTATTTTGTTCAAATTGGGAACTGCGTTTCCGACCGAATGGGTGTAACCTGTGGGGTTCCCCAGGGGTCGATCCTGGGACCCCTTTTATTCAATCTGTACATGCTTCAATTGGGCCAGCTAATACGCAGCCATGATGTGTCCTACAACAACTATGCTGATGACACTCAGATCTACGTGTCGCTGACAGCAGGAGAATATGTGCCTGTTGATTTATTGTGCCACTGTATTGAACAGATCAGTCTGTGGATGCAGAACAACTTCCTCCAGTTAACCTCAGACAAAACTGAAATCATTGTCTGTGGACCACAGAAACAAACAGAAAGTGTCTTCAGTTACCTTCTGACCCTCTCTCTGGAACCTAAACATCAGGTCAAAAACATTGGGGTAATACTCGATTCTGACCTGAACTTCAACAGCCATCTTAAAACATTGCCAGAATCAGAGGAATAGTCTCTAAACCAGACCTAGAAAGACTTATCCATGCTTTTATCTCTAGCAGGTTAGACTAATGTAACGGCCTGCTCACTGGGCTTTCTAAACGGGCCTTAAGACAGCTTCAGAACATCAAGAATGCTGCTGCTTGAGTTCTGACCAAAACTAAGAAATATGACCACATTTGTCCAGTGCTCAAGTCTCTGCACTGGCTTCCTGTCACTCAAAGAATAGACTTGAAAACAGCCTTGCTTGTGTACAAATCTCTTCATGGTTTAGCCCCAAAGTACATATCTGACATTTTAGAGCCATATGAACCAGCCAGGACTCTGAGAACCTCAGGTAGTGGCCTCCTGCTGATGCCCAGAGTCAGGACCAAACAAGGGGAGGCTTCATTCCAGTTTTATGCTCCTAAAATCTGGAACAGTCTTCCTGAAGCGGTGAGACAGGTTTCAACTCTGGCGTTGTTTAAATCTTTTAACTGTGCATATAGTAACTGAGAATATTTTTACTATTATTATTATTTTAATTTTTATTTTATTTCTTTTAAATTTAAAGCTGATTTTAATGTTTAATTTTCTGATCTTTTTTTCCTATGTAAAGCACTTTGAATTTTCTTGTACACGAAGATGTGCCATACAAATAAACTTGCCTTGCCTTGCCACATCAGGCCAAGTTCCTCTCGCACCTAAAGTGAGTCAGTCACAACACCAGCTACAGTATGTCTCTTATTGTGGAACTGTTCTGTTGCTTCCTTATTGTAAAAACACAGACACTCCTAGTCTCTTCATGTTTGACAGGGAAGCAGTAATGTGATAATAACTGTAACTCCTTTAATTAAGAAAACTATGAAGTTGTTTTTCCTTCCTTTTTCCAATTCAGTTATCCTGAGCTAATCCTAAATGTATAATATTGCTGGTTTAGGCGGCTGGAGGACCGCGGACTAACACTCCTATCAACTGCTGTAACTGTAGAATATATGCCGTCTATTAAATGTTGTTTTTTAATGTAGAAATAACTACATATTTGTTATTTTTCAATCAAATCTGAAAAATTCCCTGGTAAAATAAAATGGCAAAACTAATCCCACTATACAAAACTGGTGATAGATATGTATTTACAAATTATAGGCCAATTTCACGTATGTCTCTAATTTCCAAAAATTCTACAAAGACTGTTTGCGGAAAGATAAATGGACTTCGTAGAAAAAATGGAATACTGACTAAGAGCAAATACGGTTTTATGTCTGGAAGATCAACATCCCTTGCTCTGTTAGAACTAATAGAAGAAATAAAAAAATGTGTAAATTCAAAGTATCTTGTGGCTGGTATACTGTATTTGTGGATCTAAGAAAAGCCTTTGACACAATAGACCCTGAAATATTGATCAATAATCTACAGTGATATGGTATAAGAGGAGTTGGAATTAATTGGGTGAGAAATTATCTACAGAACAGGTCTCAATTTCTACAGACGTGAAAACAAAAATCCTCATTAATGAGAATAAATTGTGTAGGCCCACAAGGATCAGTGATAAGACCAATATTGTTTATTTTATATATAAATTATATTTGCAAAATGTACTAAAAGTTTGAAATTGTTTTTGTTCGCAGATGACACCACAATTTTGTGCTCTGGGAATAGTGAACAACAAATTATAGAAACAATAAAAACAGAAATAAATAAATTAAAAAGCTGATTTGATCATAACAAATTATCGCTGAATGTGAACAGAACAAAAGTGATTTGGTTCGGAAATCCTTAACTTAAATCCAATGTGCAAGTAGAAATTGACAAAATTGGGTAGAACAAAAATATAAACATACATTTCTTGGTGTTGTCATGTAAACCTCATGTAAGCTACATAGCATCACAAATTTCAAAAAACATTGCAATTATTGGAAAAACAAAAAATATTCTAGATATCAAGTCACAATTGACATCATATTTTACCATATCTTTCTTACTGTGTGGAAACTTGGGAAAATATTCTAAAGCTACTGTTTTTACTCCCGAAAAGAGCCCTGCAAAATATGTATAATGTACATTTTAGAGAGCACACAAATCCTTTGTTTTTAAATGCAAAAGTATTTAAGTTGATTGACCTAGTCAAATTTAAAACAGCACTTGTGATGTATAAAGTAAGAAACCATTTAATTCCTAACAACATTTTAAATATATTTAAAGATAGAGACAATCACTATGGCTTAAGGGTCAAATTAAATTTTAAAACCGTAAAAGTACAAACAACATTAAGGCAAATGAGCATGGCTGTACATTGACAAGAGTACATTGTCAGGGTCTGTGTTTTTGTTCTGTTCAGTTTGTTGTAGTTGTCTTGTTTTACTTATTATTATTAGTTGTTTCCTTTAGGTTATTTTCTATTTTGGTTGAGTCTTTGTTTTGTTCTTTTATGTGTTCTCCAGTTTTCCCCTGCTCTCTGTCTCTCTCTTTTTCTCCCTGTGTGTTCCCTCAGCTTCAGTTCCCTCATTATTACTCACATCTGTTCCTAATCATCTAATCATATTCTCCACTGCTCCACCTCCTGCTCCTCAGTATTTAAGCCTCAGTCATTCTCTCACTCACCGCTTGAACGTCCGTTACCTTACCTCTCCTTTTCGTCTCTGTGCTCCTTCTCATGCCAGTCCTCATCGTCTCCCAGTAATCTCCCCTCCTGCTTGCCTGGTTCTCTGTGCTGGTTCTCTCTCTCTCTCCTCCATCGTTTTCCTCCATTCCCCTTCTACAGTTTTTCTTTAGTGTTTTGTTTCTGTTTGCCTGCGGTTCCCCTCGCGTCAATTGTTGTTATTAGATTGTCTTAATTCTTCCTGTTATCTTCTGCTGGTTTGTTTATTTCTATTCTTTTTTTTTGTTCTTTTCAAGTTTCGCAGTTCCCGCGTTTCGCTTCAGTATCCGTTTGTTTACGTTCCAGTTTTTATCCCGCATATCCCTGCTTCCGTTCCACATTATCTTGTCTCTGTTTGTGTTCAGTTCAGTATTCATTCCCAAAATAAATCATTACCTCTCGCAATTCCACTTCTGCTCGAGTCATTATCGCAAACCCTAACATACTTCTAGGAAATGGGCTTGGAGATGAGTATAAAAAATGTGCTTCTATAAATTGGTTCAAAAAAATGTATAAGAACTCTTTATAAGAGCTATACCAACAAAAAGAATCTGAATGACATGGTATGAAATTGACGAGATAAATAAACAAACCTCTATATTTGTAGTGTATATATATGATAAAATTCTTCTCATTGTCTAATTTAAAATATATTGTAGTGTATGACTAATGTGTATGAATTGCCTCTCAATTTTAAATGTTCAAATAAACTTCTATTCTATTCTACCTTAAAAATGTCATCTATCCATTCAATAACTTTCGCTTATCCATGGTTAGGTCGCGGCAGCAGCAGCCTTAGCAGGGCGACCCAGACTTCCCTCTCCATAGCCACTTGGGCCAGCTCATCCGTGGGGAATTGTGAGTCGTTCCCAGGCCAGCTGAGAAACATAGTCCCTCCAGCGTGTTGTGGGTCCTCCTCTGGGTCTCCTCCCAGTGAGACGGGCTCGGAATAACTCCCTGGAGGGGCGCCCAGGAGGCCTCCTAATCAGATCCTCAAACCACCTCGACTGGCTCCTCTCGACGGGAGAAGCAGCGGCTCTACTGTGATTCCCTCCCAGATGACCGAGCTTCTCCCCCAATCTCCAAGGGAGAGCCCAGACACCCTGCGTAGGAAACCCTTGATCTCGATCTTTGGGTCCCAACCCAAAGCTCCTGACCACAGATGAGGGTGGGAATGTAGATCGATCGGTAAATTAAAAGCTTCTCTTTTCTAATCAACTCTCTCTTTACAACGATAGACCAGTACAACACCCACATCACTGCAGACGCCTTTGATCTAGCGCTCAATTTTTCCCTCGTTCCCTCCTCCACCCGAGGCAGGACCTCCCCCCGGGGGGGAGCAGAGTTTGTGAAATCAACTGGACTGTAAAGGATATTGTCTCTAGTTTTTTTCTCTGGCTTTTTTTCCTTTGCTCCTTATATTTACTCAGGATGGAGGATTACATTAAAGTAAAGTTGTGATGAAATCTGTTGGTTTCTTGAAACAGACAACCATTAACCAATAACCCTGAATCTGATTGTTTTGTATCTCATAATTGAATTAAACTGCACATTGTGATGTTGGATTAAAACTGATTGATTCAAGTTTAACTGAAATTGTACTTGTTGCATGTAACATGCCCTTAGATTACACAAGGTGATCTGGTGCTACAGTTTATTTTCCAACAGATTTATTCAGAGTTTACTCTTTTGTCACACCTAAATGATTTAAATCACCAAAGTAATTTTATCATCACTATAACCTTAAGAAATAAAAAAATACATGTATTTATAAAGGAATACAATATCCAATCGACCTTGGCCCTGTATGGCAATATAAGCGCTTCTCAGTTTCTAGGCTTGATTGCTACAAGCCTAGAACAAGAATTACTTAGAACCTGTCTGATTAAATGATGTAGGTAAAAAGACTTTAAACACTGTGCTGAAGGACTTTCGGTTGGACCGCAAGATGGAGAAGACGCTTTTTCTGAAGCTCCCACCTTGAACATTAACCCTTTAGGCAAGAAAATATTCAATTTTGATATCAAGATTTCAAACGGCTATAACTTTAAATTGGTTTGAGATAAATGTATACTGTCAATTAGAAAATTGTTCAGTATGACTCAAAGTGGCTGATGGAAGTGAAATTATTAAACTAAATTGCATATTGTGATGTCACAAGGTGGCGGCCATATTGCACAAAGGTTCAATTTTGATATCAAGGTGTCAAAAGACTGTAACTTTGAAGTGATTTGAGATAAAGTAATACTGTCAATGAGAAATATATTCAGTATGAACCTAAATTTGGGATAGAAGTAGATTTGTCATATAATTAGATTATTGTGACATTAACAGGTGGAGGCCAAATTGGAAAATGTCAATTCATCATTCAGAAAAAAAGAAATTAAATCAATGGGCTCAGAATTTGTCAGATCGTCTCCACAATAACCAACAGGCTCATCAAAATTTAGGATCCACTTTTGATACTGGCTGCCAACCATCATCATCATCACCGCCGTGATTTACGGTGCGGCAGTGAACGCGGCATTGAACGCCACAATTAGCAGTGTGTTTTTTCCCGCGGCCTCTCCCACGTCTGCAACAAATCGTGAGTAAGGAAAAACACTCTTTTGCTCTGTTCTGCTCTCGTTACGTGCCACGGCTTCGCCACTGCGACTCTGCGCAGGAGGGTGTTTTTCAAACTCTTTTTATTCAAAAACCTTGAATAGAACCACGTCCACAAATGCTGCTCAGATTACAGGCACATATGTCCCCTAACTCCTGGTAAAAAGTAGTAACAAGATTTGACACCATATTTATAGATACAGCCTGTTTTATTCAGAAATGTTGCTTGTTACAATTTAGCAACTTTGGCGCTAAGAGGGTTAATACTCTGTTAAATTTCACTTTGTGTTTGTTAATCCAATAGTAACTATAGGGTTACACTGAAATCTCGACCAGTCAGTCTAACGATGACCAGCAGAACAAAAAAAGAAGAGCAGAAAAAAGACGAGGGGAACATCATGGTGGTGCTAACGGCAACACCAGCTGACCACAAGAAATCCCTCTCACCGGAGTTTGATGCAGCGTTCAATAAACTCAAAACAAAACTGGAGCGCTTTGAATCCACCATTGCTACCCACCACCAGTGTATTTTATCACTGGAGAATGTTTCCACTACCATAAGCGACGATATACAGGAAATTCAAGCTGAGCAAGCTACGGTGACTGCAGAGAACAGGCTGAAAGCTATGCTAACTGACTTGGAAAGTAGGAGCCACCGCAACAACGCCAGGTTAGTGGGACTTCCTGAAGGCATAGAAGGATCGCATCTGACAACATTTTTCTCTCAACTACTTCTATAGGTCTTCGGGGAGGATATGTTAAAAAAGGCTCCAGAGCTAGATCGAGCACACCGGATGCTAACGGCGAAACCGTGCCCTGGTGAGAAACCCAGAACTGTAATCGTGTGTTTCCACAATTATCAAACAGGGGAGCTGGTTACACGTAAAGCCAGAGAGTTACAAGGCAAGTTGAAGTACAAGGGCACCCCGTTTCACATTCTTGAAGATTATTCCTGGAGTTCTTACATCAGCGCTCAGCTTATCGCAGAATCATGAAAATACTGTATGATCGAGGACTCAAGCCTGCTTTGCGCTACCCAGCTAAGCTATTCATGACCGAGAATGGGAGTCGAAGGTTCCTGGCTTCACCTGAGGACGGCAAGCGCTATATTGGTTCTTTTCATCCGCCCAGCCCTAACCCGCCAGTGGAATAATTATCATTTGGATCTAAGCGGTTTATTTGTGTTACTAAACCAACCACTTACAGAGCTGAGACGATTCTTTATAGCTTTTTTAACATAAAGCGGTCTTTAGAGTTGATTACTTTCATATAGACTGGACTAGGATGCCATGATGACCAATAGACTACTTATTCAGATACAGTTTATTTATCTTGAGGGGTATTAGGCTATTATGTTGATCTAACTAAGTTTTGGAGTTTTTTTAATTTCCTATTTAGAAGATCTTCTACTGTTACATTGGTTAAATGTTTGGTTGTCTGGTCTGAGCTGCTAGCCTTCTTACAAGTGACCATTTTGATTTTGGGAGGAGAAAAATGTTAGTCCAAAATGAAGGAAGACTCACAGGGGTTACAAGATGCCCTGCAGAAAAATGGACACGTAAACTTTTGTTTTTTCTCTAAAGGGGGTCTAGGTCCAGATGCGTGTGTTTTTAGTTGTGGTATAGATGTGAGTGTGTATGTATATGTTTTTTGTTTGTTTTTGTTTTGTTTCTCTTTCTTATCTCTCTACAGTTGCAGCCGACAATATGCCAAGTACCAGTCTCCTTTCAGCTAAAATCGGACTGCCATTCTGCAATGTATACAGTGAGTACGGAAAGTTTTCAGACCCCTTTAAATTATTCAGTCTTTGTTTCATTGCAGTCATTTGGTATAAGCAAAAACGTTCATTTATTTTCTCATTAATGTACACTTAGCACCCCATCTTGACATGAAAAAAACAGAAATGTAGATATTTTAGCAAATTTATTAAAAAACTAAAACTAAAATATCACATGGTCATAAGTATTCAGACCCTTTGTTCTGAAACTCATATTTAACTCACATGCTGTCCAATTCCTTCTGATCCTTCTTGAGATTGTTCTACTCCTTCATTGGAGTCCAGCTGTGTTTAAATAAACTGATTGGACTTGATTTGGAAAGGCACACAACCGGCCTATATAAGACCACACAGATCACAGTGCATGTCAGAGCAAATCAGAATCATGAGGTCAAAGTAACTGCCCAAGGAGCTCGGAGACAGAATTGTGGCAAGTCACAGATCTGGCCAAGGTTACAAAAGAATTTCTGTAGCACTCAAGGTTCCCAAGGGCACAGTGGCCTCCATAATCCTTAAATGGAAGAAGTTAGGGACGACCAGAAGTCTTCCTAGACCGGGCCGTCCAGCCAAGCTTAGCAATCGTGGGAGAAGAGCCTTGATGAGAGAGGTAAAGAAGAACCTGAAGATCACTGTGGCTGAGCTCCAGAGATGCAGTAGGGAGATGGGAGAAAGTTCCACAAAGTCAACTATCACTGCAGCCCTCCACCAGTCAGGGCTTTATGGCAGAATGCCCCGAAGGAAGCCTGTCCTCACTGCAAGACATATTAAAGCCCGCATAGAGTTTGCCAAAAAACACATGAAGGACTCCCAGACTATGATAAATAAGATTCTCTGGTCTGATGAGACGAAGATTGAACTTTTTGCCGTTAATTCTAAGCGGTATGTGTGGAGAAAACCAGGCACTGCTCATCACCTGCCCAATACAATCCCTACAGGGAAACATGGTGGTGGCAACATCATGCTATGGGGGTGTTTCTCAGCTGCAGGGACAGGACGACTGGTTGCAATTGAAGGAAAGTTGAATGTGGCCAAGTACAGGGATATCCTGGAAGAAAACCTCTTCCAAAGTGCTCTGGATCTCAGACTGGGCCGAAGGTTCACCTTCCAACAAGACAATGACCCTAAGCACACAGCTAAATTAACAAAGGAATGGCTTCGGAACAACTCTGTGACCATTCTTGACTGGCCCAGCCAGAGCCCTGACCTAAACCCAATTGAACATCTCTGGAGAGACCTGAAAATGGCTGTCCACCAACGTTCACCATGACCTGAAGAGGATCTCCAAGGAAGAATGGCAGAGGATCCTCAAATCCAGGTATGAAAAACTTGTTGAATCATTCCCAAGAAGACTCAGGGCTGTACTAGCTCAAAAGGGTGCTTCTACTCAATACTGAGCAAAGGGTCTGAATACTTATGACCATGTGACATTTTAGCTTTTCTTTTTTAATAAATTTGCAAAAATATCTACATTTCTGTTTTTTTCATGTCAAGATGGGGTGTTAAGCGTACATTAATGAGAAAATACATACTTTTTTTTTTTGGTTATACCAAATGGCTGAGATGAAACGAAGAGCGAATAATTTAAAGGGTTCTGAATACTTTCCGTACCCACTGTATATACCTGTTCAGGAATAGTAAGGCATGACCAGCACAGGTAATAATGTGAGGGTTGTTTCGCGGATAGTGAGAGGTTTGGGAAATGCCACTAAGACTACTAAAGTTATAGCTCATTTGCAACAACTTAAATGGGACATATTCTTCTTACAAGAAACACACCTTTGTAATAGAGAAATAATGCGACTTAAAAGAAGTTGGATTAGCCATGTATTTCATGCCAGACTCAATTCCAAGGCTCGAGGAACAGCTATACTTATTAGTAATAATATTATGTTTGAACAACACAAAATAATAGCAGACACGGAAGGCCATTTCATAATTGTGTTCGGCAAATTGCAAAACTCCCTGGCCATACTAGCCTGCGTCTACGGTCCAAATTGGGATGATGATGATAGATTTTTTCCTTATTGATATCAGACTGCGTTTTAAAGTAAAAATCTTTGATTATCACACTATAGCTTTATCCGACCACTCACCAGTCTCCTTAGATTTAGAATTACTCTTTCAATCTTCTTTGTTACAATTTTGGAGGTTTACCTCTATACAGCTTACAGAGGAGGACTATACACATTTTTTTTTTTAAATCAGCTTTCACTTTACTTTGAACTTAATGATTCACCTGATATACAGAGAAACACCCTCTAGGAAGCCTCAAAAACGTATATAAGAGGTTAACTCATTAGCTTTACTTCTAATTTGAAAAGGCAGAGGTTACAACACACTAATGACTTGCTGAGCCAGATTAATGAAGTGGATTCTAGATATGCGGCCAACCCTGATCCTGACCTTTATAATGAAGGTGTAAAACTTCAAACCGATTTCAATTTGACTACATCTACAAATGTTCTACTTCAGCTTACCAAGACTAGGCAGCGCTTTTTTGAATCTAGGGACAAAGCAGTGAAGCTTTTAGCTTTCCAACCATGAGCTCAAGCAACCTCCAAATTAATCCCATTAATCAGAACATTAATCTGACCCCAGAAAGATAAATTATAGATTTGCGTCATTCTATTCAGAACTGTACACCTCCCTAGCCCCTCCCTCTCCACATCATATTCTTAATGATATCAACTTTCCAAGGGTAGATAATGAATTGGGGAGAGGTCTGGGAGGGCCTATCACTATAAAGGAGGTGCAAGAATCTATCAAGTCCTTCTATACTTATATACTTCAAAAAAAACAAAAAAAACAGGCAAAACAATTTCCTCTGGGATCATTAAAGTCTATCTTATCTTATCTTATCTTATATTTGGGCAAATCCCCTGGCCCTGATGGTTTCTCTTCAGAATATTATAAGGCCAATGTGGATCTTCTTGCGCCAATATTGATGGATGTATATAATGAGGCCTTCTCAAACAGAAGCCTGCCTAGCACCTTTTCAGAGGCTACAACATTGTTAATTCTTAAGAACGATAAAGACCCCTCATTTTGAAGCAGCTATAGACCTATTTTCCTCCTAAATGTAGATTTAAAGATTTTACCTAAAATTCTGGCAACCCGTCTCAAACGAGTACTTTCCCTCATTATTTTATTAGATCAGACAAGCTTTATGACTGGGCGGTCATTCCATAATACCAGACAACTTCTAAATATTACCCATACCCCAGACACCTTATCATCTGAAATAATTGTATCTCTTGATGCTGAGAAGGCATTTGATCAGGTCTAAATTGGATTTTTATAATAATAATAATAATAATGTATACTTTATTGATCCCGTAGGAAATTGTTTTTGGTGTAAACCACACCGGTGCAGCCATTTTGCAGGCGCATGGTAGGCAGTAGCGCAAAGGGTCTTGCCTAAGGACCCACACTGGATGCTGTGGTGTATTTTTGCCCTGTGCTGGATTTGAACCCATGAGCTTTGGATTGGAAGTCTAGTGACATTCCAATTGAGCTATCCAGCCGCAAGTAATGGAAAGATTTGGTTTCGAGAAAGATTTTATCCTTTGGGTTAAGCTGCTGTACTCATCGTCGGTGGCCTCAATTAAAACAAATGACAGTGTCTTTACCCTTTTCTCTTGGAAGAGGCACTAGGCAACGATGCCCTCTGTCTCCCTTGTTATTTGCTATAGAGCCTCTGGCCATCTGGCTGCGTGCCGAGGAGGGCTTTAAAGGCATTCTGAGAGCTGTTGTTACCCACAAGGATCTCCCTTTATGCGGATGACTAGCTCTTATACGTTTCTGAGCCTCATACATGTCTTCCAGTACGCTTTAACATTCTGGAAAAATACGGCAGGCTTTCTGGCTACAAGCTCAAACACCAGAAAAGCCAATTGTTTCCCTCTAACTCTCCGGCAAGGAACCTTCCACGTTCAATCTCACCCTTTAAATGGGCAGAATCAGCGTTTCGTTATTTAGGGATATTTATCTGTTCTTTGATGTCCAACATGATGAATAAGAACTTTTCACCGTTATTAGAGAGCATGAGAAAGATTTTGATCGATGGTCCCTATTACCATCATCTCGGATGGGAAGGGTGAACTTGATTTGCCACACACTTTTGTACCTTTTCCAACATGTTCCTATAATGCTTACAAATACCTTTTTTGACAAATTGGAAAGGACGATATCTCAATTCTTGTGGCTAAAAAGACCTGCTAGACTTTGTAGATCAGTGCTACAGTCCCCAACTTATGAGGGTGGACTCGCTCTTCCTGACCTCAGGCAGTATTATTGGGCAGCTAATATACAGAAACTATTACAGTAGTAGCCATACAAAATTTCCCCACTTTCCTTGATGGGCCCTTGGCTTGTCCCATACAGGTCCCTGCAGGGTCCGCGGGGGTAATATGATCCCCCGCGATGACATAGTCAGTGACGCTACAACTTGAAACCACCCCTAAGCAGCCTAAGTGAAACCCAGTTGCAATCCCTCATCTCTCCACGGGGAGGAGCAGTGATTTAAATGTGTTGCTTTCGGATAGTGGCCTGTGGGACTGCTGTACATTAGCTTTCTGACGTAAACACCCCTAAGCAGGTAAAAACTCTGAGGCATTGCCTGCACTTTATATAGATAGTGTCCCATTACTTTGTTGTGTGATAACACTGTACATAGGTTTTGAAATTTCCAAATTTCTATTTGCATTCTAAGTTTTGAAATGGGTTTGTTAAACATATTAAAAATAATGCCTGCATTCTATGCAAAAACAAAACATAAATTACTTTTTTCATTGAAAGACTGTATGTCGATTTTATGTTTTTTGCTGGTCCACTGTGTTAATATTATATGCAAATATGAACTCCGACACTTCCCTCAACAAGAAGGATGCGATTCTTGGCATTCCTCTCTGTGCCTCCACAAGCTGTTTATGTTTTATATAGTTAGAACTGAAAAGGAGTAGAACTGAACAGGAGTAGAATAATGCCCGGGAATTGCTAGGGTAGTGACATATGACACGTAAGGCACGTAAGGGTGGGAGCAATTGGATCGGGTTGCTAGATTAGGTACAATTACACGTGAAACGCCAATTTCTTTTACTCATTACTTTGAATTCCGGAAAAAATGGGATAAATTACAAATCAGGAGCAGGGTGGGAGAAAGGGTTAAAAAACGGGAGACTCCCACAAAATTTTAGACTGTTGGCAGGTCTGGTATTTACAATGACAAGGTAGCTTGTAACGTGACGCCAGTGGTGCGTTCATGTAACATTACGTTAGGGATGAAACAACAACGTAAAGACTGAATCACATTTATTCACCCAGACAAAAACAAAACTGCAGGCATTCAGAACTGCTTTGGATCTGAAATCACTGATCCAACCAAACACAAAGTACTTATATACCTCCAGACTCCTGTACGCCTTCATTTGGCTAGCGGTGTAGTTGGAACTCTGGTGGATAAGGTCTTATGTAATTTTGACGGGCTCCACACTAGGAAAGTCCCACAACAAGTACGAAAACATGTTTCCTCAGTGTGTATGGATCATATTTGATATGTTTTATCTAATTTATTATCCTGAGACACTATTTTCTCAGTGTTGCCCAAGCAGCAGTTAGTAGCATTAAAAGATTTTAAAAAAAGGTTCTGAATGTTCTGCAGTTGTTTGGGGGGGATGCCTGTTGCATTACTCAAACAGGTCTGAATGTTCTTGAATGTGTACCTTTAAGTGATCTGGGGGTATGCATGTATTGCTTTTAGTATGATAAGTAGAGAGCATAATAGGCCAGCCAGAGAGTTTTGTTTGAATGTTGTGGAACTTTGATTAGCATGTATTTGAGGATGGGCTTAATGCAAATGTCTGAAATGTGTTTGGAGAAAGACAGACATTGAAAGTGGCGGAAAAAGTTTTGTAATTTTTTTTTTCATTTTATGATGAAATGCTTATTCATAAAACTGCTATGGGGGTAAGTAAACATTAAACCCTGCAAAATAATACTAAAATGTTCTGTACATATGTCCAGACAAAGCAAGTACAAACACAGAAATACTGCTCCCATCGTTGCAGCATATCCCTAAAAAACATACTAAAATAAAAAAAACTGTTGAAAAGTCTTTTATCTCTACATCAGAGGCCTCCTAAAACAATATCTGGGGGTTCAAAAACAGAATTCCTTTTTTTTCAATATTTTGGTGTTACAGGGTTCAGCTGGGCTTGGTTTTCAGCCACCATGGAGCTCCATTTTCACTACTGTGTTTTGTGTAACACTGGGAGACCAAATTGGCACATTAGGCGCAAACAAAAGGTTGAGCAATGAGAATGCAAATGTGGGTGTTTGAACGGGCTACCGAAGCTGGCCTAAAGCAGCACTGCAATTACTTGCAATAATCTTCCCTAAGGGTGATTCTCACCAATAATTCTACCTCTGTAAATGGAGAACAGGATGTATAATTACTGTAACCCACAAAGGTGAGAAATTTAAAAAAACTGACCGAAAAACAGCAGCAGACCTAGTTTTTTCCTCTGTTTATCAAAGGATAAATCCATCCTAGCAATAACTTGCTGAGAGATCTGTTGCGCTCTCTGCCTCTTACAACGCGATTTATGTATGAGTATAATGTTAAATGGGATTTTTAGTTATTGCAATGTATGGCATCATTCGACTCAGTTGGGTCTCCCCTTTCATATGACTACAAACAATCAAAGTTACAATTTCTCTTAAAATATCAATATTTGTACTAAAATATTCCATGATTTGTGGACATTAAGATCTAAGCTTTGTTAAAAAATAAATATCGTCCAATTTTACTATTTTTTAAGATGTTAAGGTATTTAAACATCGGGCCTATCGGGATTATTGTGTATTATGTGAGAGAAGCGCCATCTCCTGGTAGGACCCTGTAATTCAGTGAAAGAGTGGAGTCAGAGTAAAAAATATGGACGCCGAGGAGAAGGAGGTGGTCACTCCAGCGGCTGGAACTGAGTGGGGATTCCGCTGGAAGGTATAGGGAAGTCAGCTGCCATTCGACTGGCGTTGGACTGGGAAAGGCCATTTTGAATGGCTACCACTGTATACTGGGGGTGTGATGCTGAGGCTTCACCTGCTTGGGTGCAGATTGAAAGGGCATCTAGCCGTTATTCGTTGTCTCTGCTTTGCTCTCAGCTCCCCCTTCCCCTGGTAGAGGAAAACCCCATAGTTAGGGCTACATTAAAGATCTGGAGTCAGTTCAGGAAACAATTTGGCCTGCATGGACCCTAGATACAAACTCCTTTAGCCAAAAATTGTAACTTCATGCCCTCAGTCATTGATGTAGTTTTTAACTCGTGGCGTGACAGAGGGATCAAGACTGTAAAAGATCTTTATAGCAACAATACCTTTTCATCCTTTCCAACCGCCCAATTCTCATCTCTTTGGGTTCTTTCAGGCCAGAGACTTTGTTAAAAAGGTGTTCTTCCCGCACTTTCTCAATCGAACCCCTAGCCTTCACTACCCTCTTGGCTCGAAGACTTATTTTACTTAAGTGGAAACTAGGTGTCCCCACCGTCTCATGACGGTTCCAGCTGATGCTGGAAAAACTCAGATTTTCACTTAAGAGTTCCAACAGTAAATTTATGGAGACTTGGACACCTTTCCTATCGGAAGTGGGTACCATGACTTTGCAACCTGATTCAGAAAAAAAATTTAAATATCGATAGGGCCTCTCATATATATCCAGTTTTTTTAGCTTTTAACTAATATTCATTCTTCGTATTATAATTTTCTCTATTCTTTATCGGTAATTTATTAGTATATCTGCTTAATTTCCCAGTATGTATATATAAATATAAATACATTTATTGAATTATTTATTATTAGCATTATTTTCCCGTTCTTTGCATTTTTCTTATTTTTTTTAATTTAAAAAAACAAAATTATTATTATTATTTGTTATTTATATGGGTTTTTTTTCTCCGCTTCCTTTGGAACGTGTATGGATGGATTTGTATGTATGTCGTGTTAGAAGTTGCAGGGACTGGACCTCTGCTGGCTGCTTGTCTTGTGCATAGACCTAGACGGGGATGTGTTTGGGGTGGGTAGGGTCTTGGGAGAAATCAGGTTGAACTTGTGTCTCTAGCAATAACGACTGTGTTTCCACTGTACTGATGATTGATGTATGTCAAGCTGTACAATTCAATAAAGAAAGTTGGGGAAAAAAACACTGTTGAAACCTGAGAACAAATAAGAACAATACTATGGCCCCCATGAGATAAATCACTGCTGAACAAAAGAGCCGTTGTCACATTTAAAAATCAAGAGGGTCCCTCAGACTTTTGGAGCAATATTCTTTAAACGTCCCAGACTACAGGGGAAGTTTGCCTGGACGTATGAGTTCAATTATATCTGGAGTAAAACCAGCTCCATAATTTAGCATTTAGCTTTACTGCTTGAGGAACAAACCCACCAGCTTTAATTCATAGATTTAGGAATTCTGCTTTTTAATAAATCCTGTCAGCCGTTATTTTCTTAGCTAAATCCACTTGGATCCCACATGAACAGTCAAGATGTGTGAGTACAAAATGAATATCAAGTTGACAGAAATCAGGAAACAAGGTGATTACAGGAAAAAAGAACTTTTATTCGTATTAGTCTGGAATAAATAAATCTGTTATATTGGATTATTTTATCAGATAGAAAACAGAATAGTTTCAAAATAAAAACAAGATCTAGTTAAATCGTTATATTTATTGATACTTTCAACACCGTTCAATAAATAGTTTTGCTCTTTTTTATCTGCAATTTTCCAAAAACGGACTTTGAGAACAACACTGAATTAAAGGTCAGCAGAGTAGACACAGGTCAACACAGTCAGCTGCAGAGGCCACAGTGATACACACACCTAAATCCAAGTGATCACGCACATTTGTCCACAGCACTATGGCAGCTACATACAACTTTCCAATGCGTCATCATACACTAGACTGAAGATCGCAATCAGAGCAAGATCCATTAGACATGTGGGCAACCGTGAGAATTCAGCACGACTTTTAATGCTCCCAACAATGGGTTCTTCTGGTTTATTTTAGCCTGTTGAAGTTTCCATCTCCATCATAATGTCTTGTGCAAACTATTAACTATTAGCACATTAAAATTATGATAAAAGTTTTCAACTCAAACACTTTGTTTTCAATGAAAGTTGAGTGCACATTAGATATTGGGTTCCTCAGGGTTGCATTTTTGGGATATTTGTGATACGTTTCTATATAGTTCTCCAAGTTTAAATCATGGAGTATTACAGCATCTCCATCTGTAACTTTTCTAGTTTTGTTCATTGCAAAATCACATTATTACCCAGTAAATAGCAAATAATTGAACAATAGAAAAGACCCAAATAAACTGTTTTGTGCTAAAAAGTTTGCAAAAGTTAAAGATAAGGTACTTAATTCTGGAACAAACATCATGAAAAACATATGCACACTGCTGGATGTGTCTCAGCTTGGTTTGTTATCCTTGTTGTTCATGCCTGATAATCAATTTGGTGATAATGATCTAATCTAGTTTATTTGATTAGTTACAATATTAGATATTTTTTAAATACTTAATGCCTAGATTACATTTTTTTCTCTCTTTTTAGGTGGTACCTTGCTGCCGTTCTTTGTACCGACTGGTACAAAGTACTGTACATCATTAGTGGAAACTAAACAAACCCACAGATAGAAAGCTTAATAGGGTGAAATAAACCTGATATTTCCAATAGTTTTGCATCAATCGGCTGCATTGGAGCACACCTCAGGCATGGGGGGTGCAGTCATGAAACAAGTGAAACACAGGAACACTGACTGCTACAAAAAAAGCTGCAGACCTTTTTTCTTTCTTTCATTAAATACTGCAAAGCGAACATCTAGAACATCTGAGTGTTGGCATGAAAACATCTAAACTCTGCTGTTGTGATGGAACAGGCTCTGACTCACCTGAGCTCCACATTTAGTACAAACAAGCTCTATTCAGGAACTCTAGCAGCAAACAGTTGCCACACGGAACCGTGCATTAACTGCAACTGGAGATTCAACAAGAACCTGGATGAAGACCAGAATTAGTTGATTTTAAACTTGATTGGCTTTGAGTGTGGGTTGGTGACAGGTTGGTGAAAACAGGTGAGTTAAATCAGTGAACACATTCCTGCTAGGAGCTACCAGATCGCTCTATTCTCAAAAGTCTTCACATTGAAGCTTGGAAAAAAAGAATATGTATGCAGATTTCTCTATCAGGGAAGTGTTTCAACCATAAATTGTGACAACCAGACAAAGAGCAACAATTCTGAGTGCTGAGGTTAAAAGTTACAGAGATTTACCATTAATTATCAAAAGCAGTCAGTGGGCTGCAGAGAACAAGAACTTTTTGAGTTTATTTCCATCAGGCACACTTTATTAGCTGCTCTGTTACCATTCACTGCCCACCCCAATAAACCCCACTACATTTGCAATAAGACGAATGTATTATTTATTCAAATGATCAAGTTTTTGGATTTGGTTTCTCAGTGGCTTTGGAACCAGGGGTCAAAGAGACGGACCAGAATGGATCAAATGTTTGTATTTAAAAGCAAGTTTAGGTTCTTAAAACCTTATACTGAAAAAAAAAATTAACACCTTTTCCAAAAAAAGACACCAGTGCACCTCATTAATGTCAATATTCTTTTGTTGTATCTCTGTCTTCATCCGTTTCCATCTCTCCGACTGCTGCCTGTCTAACAGGGGGCCATCATATCTGCACTTTGAACTCCAGCATCACTTATATGAGCTTTTTGGAATGGTTTATGTGTTAAAGGTAAGACAGACAGGATGTTCTTCCTTTTATATTTGACTTAAAATACTGAAAGCCCATCTTCCAATAACTGCTCTTTCATACCAATTAAAACTGGTTTCTTCAAGTTAAATCTTAATAAAAAAACAAATCAGCTGTTAATCTCAATGTTTTTGGATCACACACAATTCAGGGGCTCTGCCGCTGATCACCTCTCACTACTGAACCCCTGAGATCTCACTTACTCATGTTCAGACTTCCTTCTGCTTCCCTGTGTGTAAACTGTGAGCAACGAGTCTGAAAATGAGCTTAAACTTAACGGGGAACGTTCTCATTTCTGCCACCCATGCTTCAATGCGTTTGCTACGTCTCCATCAGCAGACATCTCCAGCAGAGCGTGGAAAGCTGATACTACATACAAGCTCTGTGTGAGACTAAGAAGCCTCCTATCATCCTGCAGGGCTGCCCCGTCGTGCCTCTGCGGGGTGTTGGAGACCTTCCAAACACTTGAGTGCCTCAGTGGGTCGAGGAGGAAATAAAGCCGGCGGCAACTGCAAAGCCAGAAATCACTGCGGACAGAAGAGCAGCAGCAAGAACACACATCCCGAGGCCTTCAGTGTGTCCGGATGGTATTAATAGACCAGAACCAGCAGGTGCTGCCACTGTGTGTACCGCTCAAAGCCAATTATGAGTCCCTGCAGGTCTGCCTGCA
>JAVLVB010000500.1:276895-291440 GCA_032876305.1 Orestias chungarensis | reverse complement strand
CACACACACACACACACACACACACACACACACACTATCAGATTAGAGTCATGTTTCGTCTGTGGGTCAGCACATCAGGTCAGTCGCTGTCCACTGAAGCCTCGGGTAGATGTGAGGCGCCGTCATTCAGATAAAAGCAGTCCAATATTCCAGAACGCTTATTTCAGCCGAATGATTCAAAACAAGCTCTTTTCATGCTCCGCCTGCCTCTAAACGCCACCGACGTCTCTAACAAGCCACTGAGCTGCTAGAGCGGCCCACCTCTCTGCCTCCCTCGAGGGCTGCAGCCCATCAGCTCCACCATTTAAGCCTTTCTCCGGATGCTTTTGAGACTTGCTTGTATGATCATTTGGTCCACAGAGAACAGTTGGGAGTTTCAAAGAGGTATTTTCTGAGCAGCTCAGTTTGGTCCTGATTCAAGTTTGGTTAAAGCACAACCGTATAAGAGTATAAAACTAATAATAATAATTTCTAAAAAGCACACAGTTACATCAGCTCTGAAGGCTTTTGTTATTTTGTTCACTCATAAATTGAACGCTATTGATGAGCTCATCCATCCAAACATGATCACAGACAGTGAAGCAGATTTGTAGTTTGGCAGTTCTGATCGATTTTTATCAGTGATCACAACTCACTGTGTGAAGTGATTTAATGAAAATTGGACAGATGATGCATTCAGAGCCTGTGGGTTATTAAAGAGACATTTTCAACACTTTGTTAAGATTGCTGGCTTGTTACACGAGGATGAAGATTATATATAGTGCCTTGCAAAATGTATGCATTTATGTTCTCCTTTGCTCTGATAGCCTGCAATGCGAATAAACCTGAACATGGCATCCATGTAATTAAAACTGGTGTTGGCAGCGTCATGCAGGGGGGATGTTATATTTCAGTGAGACGATGGGTGAAGCTTAGAGCAACTCTCTGCAATAAAGGGAACCAAAGCTACATGAACATTTTGGGATCAGTCCCGACTCGCATCTAATCAAGAAACTACCAGCTTACAGACCCTCAACATCCGACCTGACTGAGTTTGAAGGGTTTTACAAACACAAACACTTAAATTAGAAAAGTATGAATGTTTCTTTTTCTGCTTCAAAACTGTTAAAGACTCAAAGCTGTTTTCTACTAAACATGTTCGGCTTAGTGGTTGGAACGCAACAAATTGCTTTTGCAAGGCACTATAAACCTGAACCTTTGCTTTAATTTTGATTTATTTCTAAAGCAACAGAAATTTTAGCTTTGTTGATAAAGCAGGAGGGTAATTTTTATATCAGTAGCTGGTTTTTGTTCTTTGTGTTAAGCATATAACCGCAGTTACATCTAACAAGAAGAAGCAGAAGAACAATGAAACGGTTTTCTCTCTCAGGCTCTCTCACATTAAGTACACAGTGAGAACATAAAGGTACGAGCAGAAATGCTGAGGCCACTCTACATTCATTACTTCTTTTCTGCATCAGCTGCTCAGAGACCCTGACAAATTTATCGGTTTTCGTCCTCAGTGATGGAAATCCTGCAGTATAAGACGAGTCCCCAAAGTTAAGGATGTTCCTTTGTTTCGCTGCTGCAGACATTCATAGGTCTCTGTGCAGTGGAACCATCACCTCCACAGTAAGGCTTCAGTCTACTCCACTGCTTAAAGGGATACTCTGCCAGAAAATTAAAATTTTAAATCATTTTTTGTTTCTTGTAGTTGTCAGACGCGTCCGTTGCCGTGCGTACTGCTCCGCCGCCCCGACATAGGGTGGGAGGAGTAGTGGAGCTCAGCAGTGGAGAAAGTGCTGGAGGAGTTGGAGGAGGAGGCCGTGAGTCCACAGGCTTCGCAGGCCAGAGCCAGCTGTCGAAGGGCGTCCAGGGAGTCCATCTTAGCCCCACGTAGCAGGTCGCTTTGACCCTGAAACCACACCGAGAAAAATATTCAAACTTACATTTTTTCATGTTGCAAATGCAAACATCAAAGTATTTTATGGGCACATGATTCTTAGTTAGATTTGATACAGAGCATTGGTCAACATGCATTTTTAAGTCTTGTGATCAGACTCGACTTGGATCTAAACCATTTCATTGTAACTCTGACTGATGTTTAAGTTTGTTGCTCTGTTGGAAGTGAACATCCATCCCTATGTTGACCCTCTTGAAGCTTCAGACGAGTTTTCTCCATGGATACACTTTATTTATCGCCATTCATCTTCAAAGACCCTTCCGTTGGTAAAGAAAGACATCCATATGGCACAATGAGCCAAGATTCACAACATAAATGCTGTGTTCGGGGTTAATTGTTCGTTTTCTGTCATGGTGTGGTTATTGATCTCCATGATGCTAGTTATTCTTTAATGTTCTCTAACAAACCTCTGAGGTCTTCAGAGCCCACCTGGATTTCTGCTGAGACTCACACACAGCTGGATCTTTTCAAACCATAACCTAACTAAGTTTTTTTTGTTGTCGTTAGGATGGGAGTGTGCTGGCGTTTTTTACCTAAAAGTAGACTGGTTACACTTCGCCTTATTTTATGTTGACATGCCTATGTACAATGTGAATGTATGTCCAGTTATGTAAGATCACAGATAAAGTGTTCAGAACCAAATATTTTGTTGCAGAACATTAAAAAGGACAGAAATTAAAGGTTCCTTTATTTTTCCACCTTTGTCTGATTTTGTTTCCAACCACTTGGGGGCAGCAAACCAGTTGTTTCTGAAGCTTTTTTTAATCACTCTGCCTCTCCTCCTCTCTCTCTCCTGTCCCTGTGACCTGGTTATCTGGATGTAAGCTAAATATTTGGATGGATTTCTTAGTTCCTAAAATGCACATGGAGGAAGGAGGACTGAGATTAGAGCAGGCTTACTTGAGCCACTCAGAGCAGGGACATATCAGTGTGCCTGGAACAGCCGTATTATAAGCATCCTCAACATCTAAAGGGGAACTTCATAATTTAATTTCATGCTTATCTGACAGAAATAACCACATGCAGCTCCGAGCTTCAGCGGGAGGGAAAATGAGGAGCAACTGTCACTCTTCTCTCAGTTATTTTGATTTTTTAGCTTCTCCATATTTCACTATGTTCACTCACTTGGTGTTTTAGGTGGCAGTAAACAAGCAGTAGATACATGGCCTCAGAAGAGTGTTCATACCCCAGAAAGCACTCTAACTCTTTGTCATGTTAAGTAAAAGTTCAGAATCATTAAGTTGTGAGCATTAACTGTTCAACAATCGATTAAAACTACAATTATTACCTGTGCACTTCACCAGTCTGGGCTTTACAGAGGAATGGTCTGTTTAAAAAATTAAATGCAAATCTAGCGGAAAACTTTTGTGCATATCTATAGTAGTAGACAAGCAAGGCCCCCAATTAATGCTATTTTTACCTCAGCTGATTCACAGTGATATTAAAAAAACCTGAAAAGGGAAATAGATTTTAAAAAATCAAGTTAATTCATTTTTGCATCTTTGATTTTACCGAAAGGTAATACGTATACATCCACATTTTCAATGCAGCAGACCTCTCCTCACTGTATCTATGTTGGACATAGATGTCCAGAGAGGGTCCAAGCAGACACAAGAGAGCACGTAGAAAAACTCAATCTAGAGAGTCTAGAGATTAGGAAATATTAACAAGGATTAGGTGAAGATTTAACTTTCAGACAGAGCTGGGTTGGACTCCGGCAAGGTTGCCCTCTGATTCTGTTCAAAACTGTCATGGAGAGAATTTCTAACCGTAGCAAAGTTGTTGAGGGCATCCGTTTGGTGGCCTTAGGATTGCATCATGAAGACAAGGTTATTCAAGTTATTTCTATAGTTCTGCTGCTATAGGCTTAGACTGCTGGAGGACAATCTGACCACTTCTCTCTCTGCTACTTTCTTCCTTTGTCCAATCTACTTAGTTACCGTTATTTCAACCTTGTTAACCTTTTGTTTTCTCTTAGTGTTCTTCTCTCCATAGTAGCCACACCTGGTCTGGGGTTCTGTTAGCTGAGACAACTTCTTAGAGGAGAACATGGACTGAGATGCTTCCAGTGACGTTCTACAACTGCTGCTATAAACTCTATTATTTCAGTATCCTGTCCATCTAATTTAGTTTTCTGTCTCTTTAAACCCCCAGTCGGTCGTGGCAGATGGCTGCTTGTACTGAGCCTGGTTCTGCTGGAGGTTTCTTCCTGTTAAAGAGGAGTTTTTCCTCTCCACTGTCGCTACATGCATGCTCAGTATGAGGGATTGCTGTAAAGTCAACGACAACACAAGCCACTGTTTCTGTCTGCTGATTCCAGGAGTGAATGCTGCAAGTCAATGACTCCATGAATCTGTTGGGTTTCCTTAGATTGGAAACTTTTTCAAACTGATTTGTTTATGATGTATCTTTGATTTTAATTGATTTTCTTGTAAAGTGCCTTGAGACGACATCTGTTGAAAACTGGTGCTTTATAAATAATCTGATTCTTGATTCTTGGTGATGTGTCCCTGTTTCCACCCTCCAGTGGTGGAGTTTAGGTATGTTGGGGTCTTGTTCAAGAATGAGGGAACAATGGAGGAGAAGATCGATGGACGGGTTGGTGCGGCGTCTGCAGTGATGCAGGAGTTGTACTGCTCTGCTGTGGTGAAGAGAGAGCCGAGTCGAAAAGCGAAGATCTTAATCTAGCGGTCGATCTACGTTCCCATCCTCATCTATATGTAATGAACGGATAGTCGCTGACATAGTCAGGAACTGTTTTACAAAAATGATGCAGTAAGATTATCTCCAGAGTGGAGACGATTTTTAATTTAAGTGAGAACAACAGGAGAAGATTTCTCTGCATTAAACATTCCCTAAGTGTCACAAGGAAAGAGATTCAGGACCTGAATCCCTGAGATTAAAAGACCAAGTATTTCAAGTACAGCGAGTTTTGTGTATGATCAACCAGAACCCCTTTAACTATCCATCCAGAACGACTGCATTGATCCTTTAACTTGGAGTTCTTGATTTGAACAGTAGGGACTGAATCTGCTATTTACCCAGCAGAAACCTGTAAATGTAAATGATCAGAGGCAGTGATCTGGGTTTACATGTAGTTTTTATTCATTGTTTGTATCCTGTTCCCTTATATTTATTAGAAATATGAAACACTTTGAGGAAAACAAAGGGAGCAGAAAAGCATAATATAATATTTTTGTAAAGTTGAAGCTACAGACATGATTTTTTATTTATTTCTGCTTTCTAAGATACAAACTGTATAGTATTAAGTCTTAATATTAATTAAAATATAGGAAGTTTTATTTATTACATTACTACCAATTTCCCTTGTCAGTATAAATTTGTTTGGCTTGTATTTGTGTTTCTCTCTGTCACCGCTGTAGATCATCTGCCTCCATTTCTTCTCTCGTCTCCATTTTTCTCTGTCATGTAAAATCTTTCTCTTTTACTCCTCCTTCGTCTTCACCACCTTACATATCCCCTACCTCTGCTCTGCATGGTCTCTCACTTAGGCGTGGGGTCCCATGACATTCTCCTAACATGATAACTCTAAATAAAACAGCTATGACTGTCAGTGGCACCATTCACTTGTGCTCATGTTACATAAATAAATCCAATTTGTTCATCTGCTTCTAATGTACCATATCTGTTCATTACAGCTTGATTCTGATGTGGGCATTTAAGCAAAAGCATAGAATAAACACGTGCTAATAAATTTAGTAACAGGTGTCAAGTGCTTCCAGCAATGAACGATTTACACCTTTTTGCTTTTCTATTCTTAGAAAAACCCCTTAGAGAAACCGTAGACGTCCAACAAGCTGCTAAATTAGTCTGACTGCCTGCTCTGCTTCTTGTTATGTACTAATTATATTTATAAATTCACGTAGCCTAATAAGCGTGATGGGTGGCTCCTCCTATAGTGTACTTAGTGGTATTCTTTATACTAACAATAAGTTATGATAAAAACTATTTACATATAATAACTGCAATATTTTTTGGCATTTTAATATAGCTGTACGGTTTATTGAATGGTCGTCATTATTGCTCTGTAACAGGCTTTTATCGTGATAATAAAATGCAGCAACAGTGATTTAACCATTAGGTGTTTTTTATAGATACCCACTGAACAAATACTGCTCCTAAAAATAGAACAACCCAGTTATCAAATAGGCTACTTTAATAAAACAGTGCTACAGGAGCGTAGTGTTCAAAAATGTATTTTACGCTTGCGTATGCTGCAACTGTCTTGCAAAACAAAAAAGAAAATTTGCATCGAATCATATGGTTGTGAATGTTGACACTCACTGATGATTACATAGATGATTAATAAAGTGGCCAAATCTCGGGTCACTGAATCACATAATGCTGCAATATGCTGAGCTACAATTTTTTAAAACCTTAGTAATACTAATGCTTATAATTAATATAAAACCACTATTATATTGCATGGTACAGATCTGTGCCACAGAGTGAAAGGTTTGGTAACCACAGGATAAAATTTGAGCATTTAAGCACGTAGGAAGTTTGGTGTTGAGCATGTTTTAAGCTGGTTCACCAAGTCTCCATCTGTGAGTTTCTCCTCGTCCCACTAGAGTTCTGGTACCTTTAGCACGGTTATGTTCCAGGTGAAACTCTCCACGGCCTTGTTCAGCTTCCGTCCCTTCAGTCCTTCCTTCTCACAGAGCCGGGACAGATCCTCATGGAGGTCCATTCCTGCCGAACACATGTGGGAGATGATGCAGCCGCACAACACGCTCGTAGCAAACAGCTAATGTATCTGACATTTACAGCGGCTGTCAGAGGTCAGCGCGGAAACAAGACAGTGAGTGGGTTTAAAATCGCACGTTGTGTTGCTGAGTGACTAAGTGCTCCTGCACTGCTTCATATACAGTAGCAACTACTGACGTTCTGTCCAACGGAGCACTTTAAACATTCACAACCTAATCGTTCCCATTCGTACCTTCCCTGTGCACCTGGTCAATCCTCTCCTGGACTCCGTCTGCGTTGCCAATCAGCTGTTTCTGGGCGCTGATCATCTAAACAGGGAAACGCAGGAAATTATTACGATTTTAATGTCAGGATCATCTGGCTTTATCAATCAATGTTATCATTCTGTTTCTCATTCACTAAAATAGCAGCTGGTGACCCCCAACAACCAAAACAATGTAAAGATACAAAAATAACGCATCAATTAAAATGCTCTGCAACAAGGAGCAGTTGATCTCTACAACATAATGAGCATGAAATAAACAGTTACTATGTGGTAAATACAGGGCAGCACACAAAGTTGACAGGAAGCCTGTGGTGAGTAGAAGGAAGGGAGGAAAGGTGTTCTCTAGGAGTGCATGTGACACCAGCTGTTGAGTCTCGACACTGACCTGCTGGCTTCACATTTATCACTTCCACGCTTTCTGTTTCCCGTGAAGCTGAAGCCTGCTGCTCAGAAACAAGAACATGTGTGTTCTGAGGTGTGTGTAGGTGTAAATAACTGACAGCGGGTGGGAGAGACTCTGCAGCAGGAGATGGATGGAGGAGGAGGAGATGCAGCTGACCGTGTGTGTGTGCGTTGGTGTGTGCAAGACAGGAAGTGTGTGGGTTACAGTTGCATGCATGTCACTGCAGAGCGTGATTTTTATTCTGACGGAAGTCTAAATTTATTTTTTAAAAGCAAAGATTAATTCTCTAATTAAATCCTAATCCAGATGAATTTATATCAGGAAATGACAAAAACCGACGTAAAACAAATGATTGCAACATGTGTGTGGACGGCTAAGGTGTTTTTCTAGGTTACAAAAAGAATTATAATAATGATTTATTCAACTGGGTTCCAGAAAAGTTTCATTCAAAACAAATCCAAGGCTGTCATTAACTAAAGTGACTCGTTTTAATCAGACTTCTGCTGGAGCTTGAGGAAACAAGCACATCATTAGGTGTATATCAGACCCCAAAGGAAAGCACAATTATGGGTTTTGAGTGTCTTGATTGGCATAAATAGCAGTCTGTAGGACTGATTACCCATTTTCATTCATTTGTCGGGGGCATTTAAGGCATTCAGGCAAAAGCAACACATTCTATTCCAGTTTTGCAAACAATATTGATGTGGCGCAACCAGGGCCCAGAGAACCTGGCTTTAAGTGCAGAAAGTGCAAAAAGGCTATTTTCAAATGGCATTTTAGAGTATCTTCGCAAGTAAAACAAGTAAAAACCGCATTATATCTACAAGATGATGACTTAGAAGCCACACCGAGCAATGAAGAAAATGATTCCATCGTACATGTTTACTGTAAAGGACCTGGCATAAACTTGACTGCTAGCTAAAGGTTAAATGTCTAAAAATGAGAGCCTTGGAGATGTTGTTCTTACACACAGAGGTGTAACCATCTTTTTCTGTCCTACTGTATGCAGAGACTTATGGCAAATGGTTCCTTTATGTCTCTAAGAAATCTGAAGAAGCAACAAAACCTGCATACAGCATATAAAAATAACGACCTCCAGTTTCTGCTCTGTGTGAACATAAACAGGCCGTGGCTTCAACTGTTACATTTGTTCAGAGAATTATGGTTTTAAAGATTCCAGCATTGCGGCTAGTACTGTTGTCATGTAGTGCACAGAGTTATTGCTAATAATCCCCACAAACTGACTTTCAAATTAAAACATCTCCATCTGTAGCTCGTGGAACAGTTTGAATTTGATTGAGGATCTTTATTTTTATGCTGTGTTTTCCGGCTCTGATGTGTTAAATTCCTAAAAATGTATTTTACAGCTTACTTTGTGTTCGTTACATTTGAGATAAATTACTGCCTATACTGCTGCTGTGAATTACTCACTAGACACTATTTTAGTTAATTAAGCTTAAAATAGATTGAGGCAGGCAACTCTGAGGAGAGTTTTCTCGTCTCAGGCTGATAATAAACTCTCTCTTAGTATTAATTTTGAACGCAGATAGAAATTAACCCAGTGTTGGGTTTGTTACGGATCCGTACTGACCGTGTCGTAGGCAGACAGCAGTTTTCGGGTCGCCTCAGAGAGGCTGACCTGCGGCTCCAGACAGGGGTAGCCCTCCCTCAGCACCATGGCGGCCCCCATGGCCCCCTCAGGGCTCTGAAGCCTCGTAGCCAGGCTCTGGATGCACTGCTTCAGTTTGGCCACAGTGGGGAGTCCACACTGATCCTTGAAGCTGGCGGTGGAGCACTAGGGGGGACAGGAAAGGAAGAATGTTTTGGACAGAGTTGGATCAGATGTGCCACTCCTCCACTTCAACTATGCTGGAGACATTTAAACATCTGCTGCCACACATGTAAATCGGACAGGACCAAAGGGAATTTATAAAAAGAAGAAACAATCTGGCATGAAGATGAAACAGAAAATCCAAACACTTTTACGTGTTTTTACTTAAAGTGTTTGAACATGGATGTCAGCTACTAACCTTGCTCTGTGATTGAAACTTATTCCAAAGAGAAAAAGCTTCAACATGGTGGATGATTATCACAGCCCACCTTCACTGACTGTGCGGACATGCAACAGCAGGAGAAGTGTGATAGAAATGAACCGACTGTGGCAGAAGAGCCCACAGCCTAGAAAGCTTAGAGCAGTGAGATGGAATAAAGGGAAAGGACAGTCAAACACAAGTTCAGGGGGGAAGGCTGTTTCTGTGAGAGCGGGAGGAACATCTCTAATACTACTGAACGACAATGTGTAACTCCATTAAAAACAACAGAAAGATGATGGGGAACCGTAAAGAAACGACCATTTTATTTACATCTGGCATGAGAGCCTGTGTAGAGAAGCGAGTACACAGTTCTACGTATACATGACAATTCTTTATAAAGGTGGGTGATGTTCACAAGATATTCTTTTCACACACTTGACCTGTATTTTAAAGACAAAGTTATCGACTAATCCTTTACTGTGATTAACTGGGCTTTCTCTCATCCTATTGTCAGGCTTAGAGCTTATCTGGTAAATAAAGTTACTTTAGGAGCTCTTCCAATTGTTACTTTCTTATTTTTGTCAAACATACGGATGAATTACTTTATTTTTCTGTGTAATTTGTGTTCTCAAACCCCCAGTCAGTTGATAGTAGTTTGTACTTAGCTCGGATCGGCTGGAGGTTTCTTGCTGTTAAAGGGGAGATTTTCCTCTCCACTGTCGCCACAAGCATGCTCAGTATGAGGGATTGCTGTAAAGTCAATGTCAAAGCTGTTGTCTACTGTTGCATGCTGGTCCAGGAGACAGAAAACTCTTTAAACCAAATTGAATAATAAACTGAATGTTAGCACATTATTGTACAACTAGAAACTATTTTAATGGATGTATAATTAGGTGAAAGTATTTTTTCTTTCATGTTTTTTATTGTAAACTAAATTTTGCAACTACGTAGAGTTCATACTTGTTAAAATTAGAGTTGTATTCATAAGATTCTAACCTCACAGCTTTTATTTTCAAACTCTCAGACTCACAAATATTTCAGCTGAATTCTGGAACTTCATAGACAAATAAATACGACTACAAATGTTAGAGTTTTGCACACGTCGTTTTGACAGCGGTTTTTCTGTGTAACCTTGCTTTGTGTTCGTTGCTAATAAATATAAAATGTAAGCATTTAATCAATAATTGAATAATTATTAAAGCTCTAATAAACTAAATTAAAGAATGCAGGACTGCCTCACATTTACAGTTAGAGGAGACGGCAGCTCATGCAGACGGATGAAATGAACTAATTCTCTGCTGTGTTTCTGAGGTACCTCTGCAAACGTGAGCCAGTTCAGACAGACAGGAGCGTGTTTGGCCGATATAAAGACCTGTAGCAGTCTCAGCTCTAGACTTTGGCTTGTTCTCAGAATTAGCTTTCCACATGCAGCCAAACAGTTGTTGGATACATGTGGAAGGAGCTGAGTACAGGTTATGGTTAGGCTCTGTTCTAGGCTGATAAGCACCAAAATGATGCAAATACAAAAAAGGTTTTCCACATGCAGTATTTGTGGCTTTCTAGCATGCACCATATAGCGAATAATTATAATACAAACACATACAGTTATTCTTTTCACATTGCCCACCAATACATGTTGGTATTCAGTGTTAAAATGGTGTGTGCTGCACGAGCAGCCTTCACTTCTGCTGGTATTTACAGAAGCTTTATTGTCCTCCTCCACTCCTCTCACTGACTATTCCTTTCTATCAAGCCTTCTCTTCTCTTCTCTTATTCATCCAAGCAGCAGGTCTCAGGTAAAGCCTGACTGTAGCTCTTCTATCTCAGCCACAGATGTTTTTTAAGACAGGAACGACTTGTCTAGTTGTTTTGTGCATGTGGACAATACAAATAAAGCTTTCTTTAGTAATCTAGAATTCCCTGAATGAGCGCCTTTCTTTATTACTTCATAGACACGACAGAAATGAAAGCTGTTGTTTTTTTCTGCCCGGTGTTATTATAGACAGACATCAGTTGTTCTCACTGTAGATACACCAAGTTATTTAAATATAATATTAATGTGCAGAGTGACAAGTCTGAGTTATCTTTATTCAAAGTCAAATATTTTTTCAGCAAAAAGAAATGATAATTATAGACACTTTTTATTTTATTTAAGTTTTCCACAATTCAATAATAATAAAAAAAAGTTGTTAAATAAAAGCTTGTTTTTAATACATTCCAAGTAGTTAGCAACATCTAAAATATCATGTTTGTCTAGGAATTAAAAATGTTTGGTCAACCAACTTCTGCTTTTAAGCTTTTCCACAATAATAGTAATTACTCCATTCCTATTTCTTTGACTAGGCCTGCGTATTCTTTGTTTACCATATTATTGCCTTCGTCTGGATGCATGTTGAGGGTAGTTGACCCATCACTAGTAAATCTACACTACTGAAGAAAATCTTTTTTTTTCCTATCCATTCATACAAATGTCGGTTGCCAGACATTTCTACCTGGCATTGGATCAGCTACCTTTGTTTCTTTAGGTAATATTCTCTAAGCTTCTCCATCCTCCCTCCATTGTCTAATGATGAAATAAACAACATTGTTTGAGATGTTCAAAGCTAAGATATTGTTGTTGAAACGAACCCTTTTTTGAATTGGTCTACAATGTTTTTTTTGACAGTTTTGCCACTTTTCTCGATTGTCCTTTAGATGTTTTGTTCTCTAATGTTCTCTGCCTAACCTCAGAGGCCGTTACAGGACAGCTAGATTTGTGTTGAGCTTAACTAACAAACACGGCAGTAGTTGTGGATTTTATTTTGAAACAGTTAAGGAGCTGTGAATTCTTCTGAAGCTCTTCAGCAGAGCAGAAGCTTCACAGTCGGGATGCATCCAGGTGAAACTTGCATCTATCTAAATAATTTCTCCTTGAGTTTATTTTGGATTCTTCCCAATTGGCATCACTTACTTGGAAAGACAATAGTAAGACTTTAGTGTAAGAGTGTAAGGGTTCCTGGCAGTGGCCCTGACCTCTAAACGCAGACAAAATCAAAACTATAATGAAAACCTCAACAAAAACCGTCTCACCTGACCATCCTCACGCAGGTCAGTGGCCTCTTTAAGGGGGGAGCTTGCTTGTTTGAACACCTCGTCCAAAGCTTTGATCCCGGTGTGCCTTAGAGAGACGTACTCCCTCCCTCGTCGCCCGACCCTCCTCACCGACAGGCCTCGCCGCTGCGCCTTCCCGCCTCCTCGCCGGTTGGTGACAGCCACATGGACAAAAAGGCTGGTGTGAGGTAAGGGGTCTCCCGCCAGGCCCAGCAGGGGCACATTACGGTAGCCCGGCTGAAGGCACTCGAAGGCCACGCTGTATTGGCCGATGAAATCATCTCCGATGTAGTCATCGTCCAGCACGACAAAGCGCACCAAGGCCAGCTCGGGCATGTTCACCTGCACATAGGACATGAAGAAGACATCCAAAAGTCTGGTTCTAACTCTACATGATTAAACTTTGCTGCTATAATATGGAGCAATTGCTGAGGGATTGCTGTAAAGTCAACGACAACACAAGCCATTGTTTCTGCATGCTGATTCCAGAGGAGTGAATGCTGCAAGTCAATGACTCCATGAATCTGCTGGGGTTCCTTAGATTGGAAACTTTTTCAAATTGATTTGTTTATGATGTATCTTTGATTTTAATTGATTTTCTTGTAAAGTGCCTTGAGACGACATCTGTTGTAAATTGGCGCTATATAAATAAACTGACTCTTGATTCTTCATATTACCATAAAATAATGCTGACAGCCTATGATGGCTATGCTTTGAAAGCCACCATAGTATTCCATTATGCTGTTTAGTTTATTGTCCTTTCATAGTGATTTGAGAGAAAAATTCCGGAGCTCATCAATCATTTATTTTCTTGATGTTCACAAATCCAGCTCCTAGTTTCTGATAAAATTACTTCTATAAGAGTCACATTAAAACTGACAGTAAACATGTTTTTTAATCTAAAGATATCAGGACAAATACTAGCACAGGAACTGCGTACACATCTGAGAGATCATTTGACAGAATTTTCTGATACCATAGAGAGGTCCAACCAAAAAGAAGATGGGTATATATACTGGTGAAACATAACACCAAAGCTAAACACTTCTTAAAGAGGCCTTATAAAGGTAGTATGTAGCTTGGTAGGGGGATGAAGCCCTGTTAATACCGACACGACACTGAAATATTGGGGCGAGGCACCGCACTACATAAGAGGGACTGGTACGTTTCACAAAATAGATCACATTGTAAAGAATAACTATTGTCTGTGGAAACACTGGATCCGCATTTCAAGATAACCAGCAAGGTTTGGGTGCAAAATGGTTCTTTTATATCACCAAAATTAGTTACTAAGAAACAACAAAGTCAATGTTTCTGGAATATCAGCAATAGCAACAGGAAATGTATGGGTGGGACTGAAAAGGTTCTATTTGGGTATGAGTGTGGTGGTTCAAAATCATGCCCCATGTAAAGAATGGACCAACATTCAGGCAACCATGGTGTGAAGCTTCTAGAAGGAGACCAAAAACTGTTAAACAGAAATTTTTCAAGGTCAAGACAACGAATGCACTTAAAACCTGTGGACTTATTTATTTCACATTTAGAAAGTAGAATTAACTAACTAACCTAAATTGGTTTGATTTAATATCAGCAAGATAAACGATTTTTATACAGTATATCCAAATACACGCTTTCATTATTGTATATTTCTTTTTTTACCTAGTCAGGAGAAACATTTTAAACCAACAGTTGTAAAAACACATGAAGGTTAAGAGGGAGAAGCACACAAAGTAAATATTTTTGACAAATCAAATATGTTGAGTATGTTATTGTCTACTTGTGAGTTTAATATCCAGGACAAAGTCTTCCAATCAGCTCCAGTCTTCCACTTTCACTCATAAAGCACCAAACTAGTGAATTAAGCTGAAGCCAACTCATAAAAACTGGTATAAACAAGCTGCTGGCCATGAAGGAAGCATTGATCCATTATGGCCAAAGATTGAAACAAACTTCAAAGTTGAACATTTTAACAACGTTTAACAAAAGCAAAAGATTTCTTTTAAGAGTCAATGAACAGGGAGTTGGCATAAAACTTAAGGTGATTAGGGAGGAATAAATGTGGGATACGAAGTACAATTCATGGA
>JAVLVB010000500.1:229646-276795 GCA_032876305.1 Orestias chungarensis | reverse complement strand
TATATATATATATATATATATATATATATATATATATATATATATATATATATATATATATATATATATATATATATATATATATATATATATATGTATTATCCACTATTACAAATGTTCTAAAGTAACTAAATGTGAATGATGCATGAGACTTCTTAAATTTTTTAGTTCAACATGTCAGTAAATGTCATTTGGATTTTTTTGTCAGTTTTTTGTCATTTAAATTGGAAAAAAGCTCCATATTAAAAATATACAGATTTTTATAGAACACCAGATTTGCCCCTCCCCGGCAACATCCTCCAACTTAATCCTGAGATGCCAGGTAGGGCAGATAATCCCAAATTCTAGGTTTTTCCCAATGGAATGTGCTTGGAAAACGTTATGGGGAGTATTCTGATCAGAGGTCTTAACTATCTCAACTGAGAAAACTCATCATCTTTAAGGATCAGTCCATTCACACTAGAGGAAGCTGATTTATGTGGACATGATCCATCACCAGAGCTGAAGGAATGAACAAATATGGTAAGTTAAATGTAGATCTTTGCTTTGTCGATCATCTTTAAATAACCAACAAAAGCAGTGTCTACGTCACTTCAGAGGAAGCCCCAATCAATCTGTCCATCTGCTGTATGATCACCACTTTTGAACAGGAGAGCTAAATACTAAAAATCACTGCTCAAGGTAGAGGCTGACCCCAACCAAGAATGTAGTCCATGTTGTTACAGTTGAGAACCATAACCATCAGATTTAAAAGGGCTCCTATTCCTGCAGCATCACCCTCATCAGCAAACGGCTTTAGTACATGGCTCACCTGAGTATTGACTAAAGAACTATCTACCTGTAAAGAGCAGTTTTTCCTATCCACTGTTGCTAGATGCATGATTGCTGTAACGTTAATGACACTAGGCAGGCTATTGTTTCAGTCAAAAAAACGACTAATCTGTCAGCTCTTACATTGTTCTCTTTGTAGCACCCCATTATAACATAGGAAAAACTAACCAAGACAGCAGAGGTGTGATTTGAAATTCAGTGCTGTTAAAAAATCTCTTCAGGCTAAGTTGCCGATCTGTAATAACACATTTGATCTTCAAAATGCAAAACTCAAAGAAAAGCAGGTCAGTGCCAGGAGGTCCAAGCATCTGACGCAGATGTGCCAACTGTGTCCACATAACGTAAGATTTAGTGTGCGTGAGCACAGGCTCACACACTTAATGTTGCACAGACCCATGGTTGTGCAACTATAAATACTTCCATAAATCATTTCAGCAAAATGGCGTTTCTATAAATGCTGCCTTACAGCAAGAAGGTCCTTGGTTTGATTCCCTCCCTATTCTCTGATAAATATGCTCCTTGTTATCCCTTTGAATTTAGGTGGAAGGCCATGTACTGGCAGGTTTGGAATCGGCCTGTTCTGTTTTCATGCTCAGATGATAGACTAAACAGAGCTCTGTGAGATGTAGAAAGGTTAGGACGATGTTTCGGAACCAAACTTTGCCATAAACATGTCCCCAACGTTCTCCGCCACCACTCTGCTTTTTTCCATGGTCTGTTTGGACTCTCTTACAACCTCTAATGCCTTAAAATCAGAGCGCTTATTCTGCTTTAAAACAGAGAATTTGTTTTAAAAAAGTACTTAGTAGTTAATCAAGTAAATCACTACTAAGTACTTCCAAAACTTTTTATTTGATTTTTGGTTGGTATATCTGGCTGGGATGTGCAAACCCCTTTTAGTTTTAAGGGTTACAGAGGATAAAATGAGACTAAATTAATCATAGTAGAAATTTGCTCTCACTTATGGTGCTTTTTAATAGGCAGCAGATGAATTCAAAATGTCTCTGAATAGTCTCATTCATCGACGTAATTATGAGGGTTGAGCACAAAGAAGGCTATTTTTTATCCCTTTCCCCTTTTCATTAAGCCTGAGAGTTCCAGCATTATGATTTCATGGTCGTTAAACAGAAATGGATGTCTGTGTGTGTAACAGAGTGAGTGTCCACCCAGTTTCCACCCTGTTCTGATCCAAGTAGCCTGTTTAGGATTCTTTCTGACCTTCTGAAGACCAACGGGAACTTTGGGAGCAAAAGCCCAGTACTACCGCAATAGAAAGCTTATGGTCAGATTGATAATAAGTGTAACATTGTTTCTACTTTGTAACTCGCTTTGGATATAAGCATCTGCTAACTACAGTTGACATCACCTTTCTTTGCTTCCAGACACGAAGGAATTAATTAAAAGGAAATTTTAGTTTAGCAAGAATAGGAGAAGTTTTACAGTGTGAAAATGTGATATTACAAAGACAAGAAAGAAGTAATTCTCTTTTCCTTGTCATTTGAAACAATGAAATGTATGATTTACCGCTCCCTCCTCTTCTTTGTTGGAGAAGGAGGATGGCTTCGTCCAAGAATCTCAGGTTAAAACATACAAATACAGTTTTCTTTCCATGTAGCCAGAACTGTGTCTCAGGCGCCAGTCAAACTGGAGAGAGGTCGCCAACGTGTGCCAACTGCGCACACATACACATATACCATGGTGCTAAATGCAGCTGGTTCATCCCACCAACTGAGAATGGAAGTCAGATCACCCTGGCTCATCGGAGATTCCCTGGCTGGTATGATACACATTAGGTATGATATTGTTCTGTGTTGTTGATGCCTAAAACACAACTGGCCTTCAATCAAGCAAGATATGAGGCTATCAGTTATTCAGACTCTCACTAACAGTCCGCTAATGCGACCTTGTCAGTTTGATGGCTATTTTCTTTAGCCTTCATACAATTGTCATAAAAATAGACATTTTCTTAAAAGCAAAACAACAGGTAAGGTGACATTAATGGAAGAGCCCAGCTTCCCTCTATCCATGTTGATGGTAGGATGGCTCTAAACACAGTGAAGTCCTGGAAGACAACCTGCTAGATGCTGGAAATGGCTGGCATATCCATATTTGACTGAGCTTTAACTGTTTGACAGAGGAGAAAAACTATTTAAAAATGTTTGTAGATGAAACAATCTGGTGGAGACACAGAGTAATATTCTTCCTTTTCTATTTTTTTATTAAAGAGGTTCGTCTAGGAAGGGACAGTTCTCAGCTTTTTACTCACAAACTATTTTGCAAGTGCATAAAATACTGATCAAATACATTGAGGCTTGTGTTTTTAATATTAAAAAGGTTTATGAAGGTTCTGTACATGAGAGAGGATCGGTGCAGACAGAACACATTTTTTTATTTCAGCTGGAAAATCTAACACATTTCCGGCTGATTGTGTTTGTTGGTAGATTAAAGATATTACTATTGTGTGCATACTTCTGAATGTCCTAGAGAGAACATCAGATTTTAGCTGTATTTACAGGCACATTCAGGCAGTACAATTCACAGCAAAATAGATTTGTTTCTAACAAAGTTTTGCATGAAATGACAATTTTCTTTTTAGTTGATTTTCTTGTAAAGTGACTTGAGACGACATCTTTTTTAAATTGGTGCTGTATAAATAAATAGATGGAGTCTTGATTTTTAAAGCAACACTAAAGAAGTTTCAGTTTAGGTTGATTTTGGCGCCACAGTGGATAAAAACCGTAGTGAAGACTCAATTTCCCATGAGCACCAGCGCATAGCGTCGTAAGATCCTGATCTCCCGGTCGCCTGCAGTTGGATTGAAGTACATTTCTGTTTCAAGTTACTGTGTGAAGGATGAATAGCAATGAAGTGATGATGGTGAACATATCATATAATGTCATTCAAGATGAGAAACGGAGTAAAGGAGTAAGTATATTGGTAGTTGTTTAAAGTTTCTTAGTGCCGGTTAAATTGATACGGACACAACCCCGCCCCCCTCCCTTAAATTACTTTAGTGAACATTGTTTTGGGTAATGTTCTTTGTTACTACAGCAGTAATACAAAATATCCAAAGTCAAATGTCTCAAAACATGGGTGGATGGGGCCTTTGTGGGCCCCGGGGCAGCGGGTGCCTGTCTTTTGCTGGGTCGCTGAGCTGCCCGGGTGGGGGTTGGGGGACGGGGCTGGGGCTCTGGCACCTGGGGGTCTCCTGCGCCTGGTTGTGGGGTTCGCCTGTGCCCAGGGGGTTAGAGTGTCCTTGGACGTGCCGGCATGGTGGTGGGTCGCTGACGGCCTCTGCCTAGGCAGTTTACTCTGGGGTCTCTGTTAGGTCTGCGGGACTCCACAAAAGAGTGTGGAGGTGGGGGTGGGGGTAATGGGGGTGTGTCTCTTCCTTGCGGGATGGTATTGTTGGGACTGGAGGTGCATGGTCCTGGGCCCATGTTCCCACCCAGAGTTAATGAGTACCCCCCCCCCCATATTCTCTTCTCCCCAGCCACCTCTTGGTCGACCGGTGGGTGATCTCCTGGGGTGGTCGTGGCTCTCGGGGCACGGCTGCCCTGGGTCGGGCGGACTTTTCTCCCTACTGTCCCCTGGTGGCGGCTGGGAGATGGGGGCTCCTTTTGGACCATATGGTCCCATCATCCGGGGGCAGCGCTGTGCTCCGGGTCTGACACACCTTCTCCCCTCTTCTCTCTGGCTCAAGCCCTCAACACTCACCCACACACTTAGGGTCTGTGGGGGAGAGATGTGGTTTCTGGAGTGGGGTGAAATGGCCCTTTGTAGCACTCCATGAACCACTCTCACAGACCCAGCCCCACTCACATTCATACACAATCTCACTCAAAGGCTACATTACTGTAAGGTACTTACAGTAAAAAACTAAACAAAACACTAATTATGTGGAGAAAAGTGAGACTGTCACAACCACAGCTTCCAATTATAATGTAAGATAAATCGTAACACACATCAAGCTGACTCTGGGTGTGAGAAAAAGTGTATGTAAAGTGTGTCTTTAAATGCTCGTGCAAGAGAATCAGATTATAACTCAACATGGTGTTAAAACGCCTAATGCAGCCTATCATGTTGATCGCTTTTAATAAAAACATGAATGCACATGCCTCTGCTCAGCAAAATAACAATGCTGGTCACAGGCAGAGCAGAAACTGGAGTGTTTTTCTCAATGCTATTGAAATTTGAATCATTATAGTAAAATTAAATTTACTCCTTTGGTGAATAAAATACAGACAGTTTCTTAACATATACTGCAGATTTTAGGTACATTTCTGGTTGTCACGTTCCCATTTTTTATTTGTTTCTAGGTTTCTCACACCTTACACATTTGCCTATTCTGGTCGTCAAAATGTATTTAACTATTATGAGCTAAAAGCCTGAATAAAAACTTTTGTTAATAATATACTTTTCAATTTGGGGGCTGTTTGCAATTCGTCTTTCTTATTCTTCCATGTATTTTTTAAACCATGTGTACCTGAAACAAGTCAGTTTAACCCATTCGGTTTGCTACATCCTGTTTATGTAACATCAGTTTGGATGAAGCAATCCTAAATTTCAAATTAGGAATAGAGTTAGAAAGAAGGACAAAGGAGACATTTCTTTCTCACCATATCTACGGCTTTTTTTCTTTTAGGGCTTGCTTTAGCAGTTTAACAAACTCAAAACAGACTTTCTGTTTCTTTTATTAGGAGCACTGCAGCCAAGTTGTTTGACTACAAAAGTCTAATTCAGCAAGTTCACAATCTCATCAGGATAAAGAGAGTTTTTGTGTTTTGTAATAAACAATCTGCAACAAACAAGTATAGTCTTGGGAGGAGAAACTATAACCTCCTTCTATTACCTTTTTCTACAGCAGGGCATAAATAATAATAATATTAATAAATAATAATAATGTATACTTTATTGATCCCGTAGGAATTTGTTTTTGGTGTAAACCCCCCCGAGGCAGCCGTTTTGCAGGCGCCAGGTAGGCAGTAGCGCAAAAGGTCTTGCCTAAGGACCCACACTGGATGCTGTGGTGTAATTTTGCCCTGGGCTGCATGGATTCAACCATGAGCTTTGGATTGGAAATCTGGTGACATTCCAATTGAGCTATCCAGCCGCTTTGAGCTATCCAGCCGCTTATATATCTGGGTTAGTAGGTTCTAAAAGTAAAATCAACTTAACAACGGATGACCACTGTGTCCGATTGACATGCTGAAGCAGGACCCAAACAAGAAACCATGCAGACAGAAATGTTGTTCAAACCTTAATGAATGGAAGTCATACAAATAAAAAATACAGTTTTTTTTCGATACAATCAATACTTAAGATAGATTCATTGGCTATATCCCGTACATTTTTTATACCGGTTTGTTTAATGATCAAACTGTGAATATAGAAAACTATAAAAAATAACTTTATAACTTTATAACTTCAACTGACTGAGGCGTCGGCTTCATGAGGATCAGTGCTTGACGCCGGCACCTGTAGGGGGTGGAAATATAGTTGGTCTTAAAGAAACAGTCCAGCCAGACTGGTAGTCAGCCAGAAAGGCAGTGGTTTGCAAAATAATGTCTCTCAGCAGTGCATTGCGTGTGAGCAGTTGTTCTATCCACAAGTTAGTCAACACTCACCCGAGATTCACGAGAGGCACAAGAGAAACTCAGTAAATTGGGTGTCGTGTTTATTGACTTAAAATGCACCAATGTTAGTTTTCTGGATGTTTGTGCTTAAACACATCTGGGTATAAGAAATAAACTAGTCTAAATAGATGAAACAGACACAACCATGTCATAAACATACCACACTGAAACATCCGTTTCCTAGAATGGTTGTTTTTATTTCTAAATAAAAATGAGTGAGCGTGCTAAACTCTACTTAAGATACCACAAGGACTGGTTTTGCGTGCCACCCAAAACATTTCACCAGCCCCATCCGGCGACCCAAGAAGACTGAGTGGCACTAGATTAAAAACCAGGTCATTTGATTATAATCAGCAGAGACTCTGTGCAAAACACTTACGAGGACAGAGAAGGTACTTCCTGCTTACTGTGACATAACATACCACATTAGAGCTCAGTCTAAATCCACACCGTGCATTAGTCAGTCCTCTTTCTTTGTCTTTCGTCCAAAAGGATTTTTTCTAGGTTAATTCCCCATAGGTGTGAGTAAGTATGTGTATGATTATTTATCCTGTGTGTCTTGCCCTGCATAGAACTGGCAACCGATCCATGGTGTAACAGGGTGTACTCCACTTCTTATCCTGCAGAAAACGAGCTGATTGCCAGTCATCTGATAGCTGAATGTTTACCAGTGTGACAACCTCAAGCCCTCCTGGGTTCTGATAATCTGTTCTCCTAGTTAATCTTGCTGGGTTTCTCCTTCCTCAAAGGTTTCCCTAAACTCACCTGAGCTCTAGTTCATGTTATCTCTGAGATTTGCCCCCGTCGGACCAACTTGGCAATAACCTCCAGACATTCATTTAAATCACTGCCAATCATCAAGCTTCTCCATCATCATCCTCGCCTGCTACACCCCTCAGCTTTCACTGTCTGGTGTGGTTCTCCCGGTCTCTGTCTTCCTCCTAACCGCTGCCTTCTAAGAAGGAGCTGCTGCCAGAAACACTAGCCAGCCTACCTGTAATCTACTCCTAGTTCTCTGGAGGTTTTCTCATCCATTCCTGAGCTCCCAGATCAGAAACCACTGTCTCTTTTGCAGACCACCTTGGTACCATCACCCATGTTGGAGCATTAATCATACCTTGAAAATAAACTTGACTTTACTGATATTGTTTTTTTCTATCAAATGTTAAGTTCAATAGATTTTTCTAACCTTTTCTATGTGGCAGTTTTCTCAGTGCTTTTTTAAAACAGCAGCCTTCACTCCTCCTTAATCCAACTTCCACATTGTCTACAAGCCCAAACCGAACGATGCTAAACGTCACACTCAAACGCACAACAGCATAAGGCTGCAGTATCTTTCCAAAGCCTTAGATGTGAGTTCATGCAAGCATGCTCAGCCCGTCTCTGCGGCACAGCCTCAGAGTCAAACATTAAGACACAGCAGACGGCTGACACACCCACTTTAACCAAACAGCAATACCTCAGTTAGTGTGTGTGTCTGAGTGGGAGATGCTGAGTATGCTCAACAGTTCTAGGTTTCAGAAGGGGTTCTTTTGGGCTTACAGTCTACCACACCTTCCTACTGTTCCCACTGAGCCCATAGTTAGAGATTTTAGGTCTAATGAGTCAGGCTGACTTACGAACTTGAAATATTGTGGTTGTTCCAGTCACATGCAGACACAACAGAGTCAAAACCTAGAGTAAACCCAGACAAACGTCTAAGAAGACTAAAACTGTAGTGCTGAGCAGAATCACTTATTTTCCTCCAACATGTGAGTCAGAAGCATTTGTAAGTTGACCGTCTTTTAATGGTTTGATTGCTTCAATAAAAGGAAGCTTGATTATAGCCATAAACCGAAATGACCTTATAGGTGGAAAATAAGGGAAATCTGAAATTGTGGGTCTGCCATGTTAAATGGACGTAACTTAGATGGCACTTTCTAAACTGATTACTCAAAGAGCATTACACTAAACCACATTCACAGATAATAAGTGCATCTGTACGCAACTTTGGGTTAAGTGCCTTGCCAAAGGGCACATTGACGTGTTAAAGGCGGCAGCTGGTAATTGGAAGATACCCAGTGTGCCACAGTCAGCCATACCCACACATTAGAAACTAAAGCTTGATTTCTCTGTTTAAGGATCAGATGACAAAATTTTTTGCTTCGTGAGAAAAAAAATGACTTGGAAAATATATAGATATCTTTTGTTCGTGTCATGGTTTTGTACATTTTGACCATTCTGTGCACTGCAGAAGAAAAATAAGGCTACCAAGAGTCTGGGAGGCAATGATAAGAGAAGATAAATACTCTATATGGGTACGAAAATTGTATCTGAACAAAAGTAAGTGGACTATTACTAAATAGCACCCTCATCTCAAGTTTTATTCCTGTGATTCGCTCATGCACAAGCACACACATCCAGCTGCCTCAGACAGATAAATAATCCATTTAAATTTTATTTAAAGCCTGTCTCCTGCCAAACGGCCACTGCAATTACTGTGTACTGATTACAGGTATTATTCCAATCTTTTTGTAGTCTTTGTGGAGGTACATTATGTCTGCAGGGAGCAAACCACACAACACACGCACCTGCACACATTCGCACACAATGGGAACGCCAAGCACATATGATTTGCGATCTGCTTGTCATTATAGCTCAGCAACAATAATGGAGGACTCTGTCAGTGAGGGTAGAAAAAGCTCAATTGGGAAGTCATCAAAGTTCCTCGGTTTTAATGTATTCACTGCATACGTCAGTGTTTTTGGAGGAATCTAATTTTGATTTTCATGGTCTTAACCCCAATGTTCACTTAAGCACTCGGGGCTCTACTTTCATGCAGGTGCAAAGTGGCTGGATACCAGACATCTCTTAAAGTTGAGTGTCAGGTTTCATGTTTCAATATGCAGTTAAAAAGGATCTGATAATATTGTAATTCATATCATACATCACACTTTATACTTTATACTTTTTAGAAGCATGAAGATGATAAATTTTTCAAACACGAACAATCTAAAGTCTAAACATTAAGAAGTCTAAGTAGGTTTACTATAAAGAGATCTCATTCATTTATATTAGGAGGTTTAAAATTGTAGTTCTTTTAACTGGATTTGCTTTAGGAGTTTTTCCAAAATACCAAAATAGTCTTGCCATCAGTTAACTAGACACTGTTATATCAGGGTTTTCAAAAGCTACTTTAATATTCTACCCTAAGTTCAGTGGTTTTAACTGATATACAGTTAAAACCAGAAGTTTACATACACAAATAAAAGACACATACACTTTTTTTCTCACTACGTCAAACAAAAATCTAAGAAAATTTCTCTTGTATATCTTAGTTAGGAATATGTGAACAATGTTTGTATTACAAAATGATTTTTATTTAATTAAACAATGAGGAAAAGCCTAGATAATCTTAAAATAGTTTTGGATAAAATGGCTCTGATGGGTTAGATGACATTTCTGAGGTACCTGGAGGATCTTAAGGTAACATCTGGATTACACTGCTTCCTGGTTTCACAAAGTTACAAAGTAGAAATAAATCAGCCCAGAGTTCCAGAAGATAATTGTGGCGCTGCACAAGTCTGATTCATCCTCTGGAACATTCATGAGTTGAGATTTTGAAGTACAACCAAGGCTCAAACTAAAGCTTAGATGGAACATGATCAACACTGTTTATGGAGGAAAACAACAAAAACAAAAACTAACTAGACTGAGAAGCAAAACGGAGCCAGAGAACAAAAAGAACAATACTATATGGAGGACATAGCAGTCAGAAAGTGAAAGAGAGGAGTTTATAATGGGGAGTATGACTACTATGTGCAAGAACATAAATATGAATAATTACTAAACAAAAAATAAATCACAGATCTTAAGACACCTAAGACAAGACCAATCAAAAGTACAAATACAAAGTAATTCTGATCACTGTCCTGATCCTGACAAGAACAACCTAAAGATGCTTGAACAATTTCAACAACTTCATCTGCTGAAACAATTTCAGACATGATGGGAATGTCCAACCATTATACAGTTCAGGATGGAGGTGGGCTCTGTGTCTCAAAGACACTTTTCTGGCCCGAAATGGGCAAAACAACTCAGAACAAAAGCCTTGTGAAGATGCCACAAGATCTGGTAAGAAGCTGCTAAGACAACATCACTATTCACAGTGAAATGTTTCTTGCACTCACATGGGGTGAAAGTCCACAATGAGGAAGCCAGTACTCCAAAACAACAGAAAAAATAGCAGTTGTTTGCAAATGCACACACGAACATGAACCTCATTCATAGAAGAAAGTCCTGTGGTCTGATTAAACTAAATGTAGCTCAAATGATATATGGTGCTATCATGATGCAGCTTATATGCTTATAATACATAGATGGTAATGGTAAACTGAAGCAAGGTGGAGATAAAGTAGCAGTATAATAGGCTGTATTTCAGAAGATCTACAGTTTGACTCAGGAAGGATTTGGTTTGAATATAAAAACACTGCAAACACAGAATCTGTGCCAAAGATTATTTGTTACAGTCAAAGTCTACATTCTGGTGTGGCTTCACAAGAAAACATATGGTCTGATTTGACATCAACACACTGAGGGAACAAACATGGCTGTGTTCTTTAATCAGGTGTTTGTCACAGTCAGAAGTCAGCAGTATTCATAATATTTATAAGTACTTGCTGAGTACATTGGTGGGTATAAAGCCCTCAGTAGACAGGCAGCTTTGTTTGCTGAGGACCTTTGCACTGGTAGCAGCAGTAGTATTAGTAATAGAAATTTCAGGCCAATGCTACGTGTTCGTCCGCTGAGTTTTAATGATAATTCAGTTCTTTTTGTGATTTTAGTGAATAATATTTAAATAAGTTCTTCTCGTTCTTTGGTTTCAGAAAAAAACGTCATCAGTTGATTTGGAACTGAACTACAAAGCTCTTCTCCACATGCATGTAACATTGCTAATTTTGGATGGGACACATTGACACCATTGACAGACGTTTCTACAGCTTGAAGTCCTTCAACGATGAAACGGCTTACCTGAAACTCAAAGGTCTCATCAAACATCGGCTCGTCTTGGTTCTGAGCGGCGGTGCGTGTCCGCTGTTCGGCACAGTCGGCTGGGACACCGTGCAGCTCCAACACAACATATGGATCAATGACCTCCCCTTTGGCCCCTGACCCCTGGGGTTTGGGAAGGTTGTGGGCACTGATCACCTGAGAGCCAAAACTCCGGTTACCTTCATCAGTCAAACCCTCTGACAAGAATTGCCTGAACTTAGATGACTACATATATTGACAACAGCAAATATATATAGTTAAGGCTATAATGTTGTGTGTTTGTAATTATTCATTAAGTTTTTAATTAAGAAAGACATGAATTGCAGTAAAAACAGAGAAGCTTTTGAACCTTAATGCGTAGTGTCTGGGGTGGGACTCCCGGCACGCAGCCATGGGTGTGAGCGCTGAAATACGACACCTCATCTCTCATCACAGGCGGACGGAGGACATAACCACACCCCCCGTTCTGTGAGAACCGACCTCGATGAAGGTCCAGCATGGCACCTGGAGTTTGCTGGTTTAAGGCCACTAGATGGACCCCTCCTTTCCAATATCCCTGTGGATTGGGGTTGCTGGAGTCCAGACGCACTGAGCTGGGTCGTACCCGGGTTAGGGTGCGCTTGGTGAACATTACAAGGTCCTCTGGGCTCTCACTGGTCAGTCGTCCAGCCTCTCCTTCACCCAGAGAGCACATTGTCCAGTAAGGCAGCTCGGGAGGAATGGGCGAGCCAGGGGAGGAAGGGCTACTGGGTGGAGACTGCTGCTGAGTCTGCTTATAACATCCTCTCTGGGCATAAAAGCTGCGACTGCTGGTCCGAGCAATCGCCACCAGGTCTGACAGCTCCTTTTGGAGAGTGAGCTTTCTGGGCTGAGAAGGAGGAGGTACCACCAAGACCACACCCAGTTCCTCCTCTCCAGGTATGGTCATTCTTCTTCCTGCCAAGGGTCCCCCTCCTCCTATCTCCTCATCCTCCTCAGATACCTCCCCATCAGAGCCCTCCTCTTCAGGAGAGAGCTTCTTTGCCACAATAAGGATCCTGCCCTTCAGCTGCTCCGGAGATGGAAGAGTGGTTGCACGTCCCACTGGGCTCACATGTAGGGCATCAGGTGTATAAAGCCGTGATCCAAACACCTTCTTTAGGTGGTGTGCCATGGTGCGCTGCTGACCGGGGGAGCACCGTTGACACAAGTACAACAGGAGCGGGTACTGAGAGGTCAGGAAGGCATATTTATTGACCACCTCCAGCGCAGAGCGGATGGTGACAGGTGCTTGGTGGTGGTGATGATGGTGGCGAGAGATATCGGGCCCATAGTCAACCCCAAGCAGAGGCTCACCCTCAGGACCATCAGTCACACCCAGCTCTAGGCATCGACAGCTGGACTGCAGAGCCTTGATCAGCCCACCGAGGTCAGCTTTGCCGTGGACCTGGTCATCCAGCAGGTAGGAGCGGTATGAAGTACTGGAGAGAAAAAACACAGAAAGAAGTCAGAAGAATCCCTAAAATCCCCAGCTTTTAGTGTTATGGCATAATGTTTTTAGATTAGGAGATATGATATTTCAAAGATAATTATTGTGGTTTTTCACTATTTTTCCTTAGGTAGAAATTTGACACCTATTTATACCCTTATACTTTTCCCTAAAATGTTCATCCTAAGTTTTTTTGGTTTTTAATCTAGAAAGAAAACGCCCTTAAAAAGCATAAATGTGCTTTCACCTTCTAGGAAAGTTAGAAAAAAGAAAAAATATTTCTGAATAATCATGTAGTTATGTAATGGTTATTAAGCTTGAACTGACTGAACATAAGGTATAATGAAACACACATGTCTATATAAAATCTATATTCTATATTGCATAAACTCAGTTTAATCAATATCCTGTCCTGCTTTAAAGGTGAACATAACCATGGTTCTACTTTTCATAGAGTTTTAAATCAGGCTTTTGTTCTAGGTCATGAAAAGTGCATCATCATAGCAAGATGATTCCATCACTGCACTTGCAAGGGCTTATGTCACAGCTCGGTCAATTCGGTCATCAATGTATTGTCGTCTAGCACATTGTTTCTCAACCAGTGTGATCGTCAGGTGTGCCGTGGAAATTATCTTGGTGAAATTGGATAATTGTTAAGTATTTTTGAAGTGGACATGTTAATTGCAAATTGAAATAAGAAATATAAAATATGATAAAAAATACATGTTTATTTGATTCATATTAAAGACACTTTGATAAGAATTACTATAAATTTAATATATGCGACTATAGAGTATCATTTGTTTACATTTTTGGTTGGTGGTGTGCCTCGTAATTCTTTCAATGAAAACAATGTACCTCGGCTGGAAAAAGGTTGAAAAACACTGGTCTAGCAGTGCGTACACCACGCTTAATACAATCCAGACCGTTTTCTTGTGTTTTTCCAAGATGGTGGAATGACCTACCAAACGCCACAAGAACGTCCGGGATTACCTTTAAGAAAACATCCACCTCTTCAAAGAGCATCACTTGTCCTAACTCTTAACCCTACCTCTATACCCCCTGTACTAATCTCTCGATCCTCCAGATCCTCCAGATCCTCCAGCGCCTGGTAAAAGCATTAACATCACTGTGTTTCTCCCCAAAAACTTCACATTTTCATTAATTTGGTGACTTAAGAGCAATAAATTGCCATTATTCTATAAAGGGGGTAAGACTAAACTGGTATAAATCCAAGTGCATGTGTGACAAAGGTCAGTAGGTATATATTGTTTTTTAAGGAGCTGTGACCCAGTAAGAAGCTGTGAGGACCAAGCCTTTAAAGTTCATCTAAGTTATTTCTCTTGGTGGCCAGTAGCAGTACAACTCCAAGTTCTCTAGAACTTTAAACCATAAACTCCCTGAACCCAGTAAGTCTGACTTGCGATTATTTTGGATCTTTTTGTTCCTCTGAGGAACAGAATCTTATTGTTTCCTGCTTATATAGACAAAATTGTATTGATATCTTTGTCCCAAAGACAGTTAAGCTAGGCACTAAAAAAGTACGCCATGCATCTTTTAGGTATTTTGAAAAACAATCTGGTCACAGAACACCTGCTTTCTAACTTTACATTAACCTAAGTGTCCTTCTGGAAGGCTGTCCTATAAATAGAATACCTAAGTCTACAGAACCTTCCAAGTAATATTTCTATGCTTTATCTGACTGTAGTCTGTAAAGCTTTGCTACCCTTATTTAGCAGTCACTTCAAATGACCTAACATAGCGTGTAACCTAAAACTGGCATAATGAAAGCAACGTACTGTGCATATTGGTTTCAAATATTGGATTTAGTGCTGGCTTGCAAAGCAGTGAGTAAGCAGAACCATCTGCTAGATGAGTTGAAAGAAGCCACTGAATGAACTCAGTGCAAAGTCATGTGTGGATACTTTGCAATGGTACAACAGCGGAACCATATGTGCTTTTGGGAGGTTTGTATATATATAAAAAAAACGTATTTTATCAGTAAGCTAGAGGAACCACTTCAATGTAGCATAGATGCCTGGTTCTGTAAACAATTCACTGAACAATTTGTGGGAATCAGGTGGTCCTTGCACATGCAGGATAATAGTGTAAGCACAGTTAGTGCTCTACCAACTGAAAACAATCCTATGCGTGGGCCAAAGAAAGAAAGCCTACACATGCATACATTACTAACACCTAATCCAGCTGTGGAACATGCATGCGTTAAGACTGATTGGTGTTTGGACTACATTAACATCCTAAATTACACATTAATGTACACTTCTTCCTAATCAGTAAACCATGCAGTGTAGACACAGCTGGAGAGCTCGAGAGCATTGTGAATTTTGCATCCTATCTACAGTTTTTGGGTTGGGAATCTTTTACCACCCCATAATTCAGTTATATATATATAATAGATGCAGTGAAAAGCCTCACACAGACATAATATCTCCTGAACATGGGACTTTTTTTCATAGCAGCTTAGAGTAGTTATAGTAGAGAATAAGTTCATGTACAATAAGGCTTTGCTAGGTTTAAATCATTCCAGGGTTCTTCATCCTCTCTAAGTTTTCTTGGGTTTGGTCCTGCAAGCAAAGTAGGATGATGGTGGGCAGGAGACAGTTTAGCTGTTTTGAGGGACAAACTTTTTTAAGGAACAGCAGATTATCCCCATAGAGAAACATTTTTAACAGAGAAGAAAATAACTTTGGTTCAGACAAGCTTCAGGAGGCTGAACGTTGTTGCGTGTTTAAAAAAAAATGCCACTAAAAGAAAAATCCATTATTGACAGAAAGACAAATACAGTATTATTATAGGTTTTCCATGTGAAAGGGCTTAGAAAACATGTGGGAGAATGTTACCAAATGGGACCAAAGTTGCTCGTATTGACCACTAAAATTAACAGTAATACTGATTCCAAAATTTCCTCCTGGTGTTCTTAATAAAGTTCTCATTTAGAATCTGAATTATTTCAGGAAAAGTGAACCTTCGAACCTGATGTAGTAGTGGGACAGAGGCAGGTTCATGTCCTGGCACACCCCCAATTGCTCAGGGTCAAGCAGCTGACACTCGGGCGACTGCAAATAGCGAGCGAATCCGTCCAGGCCCAACAGGCCCCTCTCCCTGCCCTGGGCTGAGGGCTCGTATCGTTTCAGCAGCTCCCAGCAGCCCTCAGTCGTAGCCAGAGATAATCCTTGCTCCGTCTCCAAGAACAGGCGGAGGTCCTGAGGGTCCAGGCACTCACGGTCCTGGGAGAGTTGAACCAGCAGGAAGTAAACATCTGGCCGGGTGCAAAGCTCACAGTACGCCTCTTGGAACTCTTCCCGAGTCACATGAGAGGTAAGCTTCTCTTTGCTACGTTGGATCTCCTTAAATCGTAGGCGGACCTGTGGTAAGCAAAGAAAAATCTTGATGTCAGCCGAAATACTGAGGAGTGCTCAGAGATGGATGGTTAATTAAGCCTGAGGCACAGATAGCTCATTTATGTAACAATTACTTACTAATTGAATTAAGAAGTAAATGTGGTTTTGCACAACTTTCCATTTTTAATAAGGCTATGAAAATGGGCCATGCTGACTTATAAATTCAGTCCTTCAAAAGTTCCTTCCCCTCTCTCAATCATTTAATCTACAGCGTCCTGCCTGTGCTTGCAGCAGCTATCTTCAGATATAATCTTGGTCAAAAGCATGTCCCTGTCGGGTTTTTCTCTCAAGCCAACACAGATTCTTCTGATTGTTTGTGCCGAGAAAGTAAGTCAGGAAAGTATCTTACAGACACTATGCTCATGATGGACAAATGTTGTTACGTTGTTCAACAAAACACCAATCTTAATTCAAACTTCTGAACCCACTTTGTGACGGCACTCGTTGTATAATCAGCTACGATTAAATGTATACAGGACTTGTCATTTTTCAGCTTTAGACAAAATTATTTGCACACAAACCACAGCTCCATACAATCAAAGCTTTAAAAGAAGCAGCAGAAATGCTAGCAGCTAGGCTAAGCGTACTTGAAGGTGTAGCTAGCATGATCTTTAGTTAGCGGACATAAATCTAGTGCTAAGTCAGCGAAAGACCGCTAAAACGCTGGGAGATGTTGCCTTATGGCAAGAGCCATAAGGCAACATCTCCCAGATAACTCTTGTCTGTGGACAGTTTGGCTTCATGGATCTATGTTTAAAAATATGATTATTTATGGGTCGCAACGAAATATCATAAAAATGGTGGTAGCGTGAATTTAGAGTAGTAGATCTTTAGGAAAGAACACCCATGAATAATATGAAGATTCCTAATATTTCCAACCCAGAGAACTCCAAGACCACCAACTGAAAACCTTCAATTGTGGATTATTTGATCCTCCTTTTTATCATAGATTAGGTTGTGGAGATGTCAGGTTCTCAGTGGAAACATTGAGATAACCTTTGAATCTCCACAGATCCTTGTGTGAAGGCATTTCCAGGTCAAGACAGAAACAATATATAGGATAGTCCCTCTAAAGATATGCATGAAAAAAAACACCCACAGGAAATGTATACAGGGATTTTTTTTTATTTCAACTGAGTGCCATTAGTGTTGAAGATTAGTTGATGAGTTTATCGAAGTTCTTCAACAGAGAGTTGAACCCGCAACTTTTTCTCTAAGGCACCTCTCAAATCTACTGTTGAAGCTCGATTAGGCTGCTGATGACTGACAGTCTGCAGTTTTGCTCCTGATATGATGATGAGGTTTGAATGTTAGTCAAGACCTCACCTCTAGGCTCCAGGGCTCCTTTACAAACGCAGGCTCATTATAGCATATTAAGTCCTGATCCTTCAATACTCCATTGGATTTAATTCACCATCCCTTGAAAGAAAGGCCTCAAACTGCTTGTGTGACTCTATTCCTTTTTCCAGTTGAGAACCATGATTCCACCTCAACATGAGCACATTTTGATACTTATCATTTCACAAGAAGCTGTGGAGTATAGATTTGAGAAATTCTGCTTCCTACTTACAATTTAGACCAAGACGGTAAACCAGTCTTTATAAGATTATCCTAAAGGAAGATGAAATGAGGTACATAGCTTAAATTCAGAGAACAAGTAGGGTTTTAACTCCTGTTTTACCTTTGCTTCCTTAATGCCAGGGCACAGCTTGCAGACTGTGGCGACAGCAACATCTTCTGATACGATCCCGTAGCCATCCTCATCAACCAGTGCAAACTCTGCTGCCAGCCACTCGCTTCTCATCTTGCTACCCAGACTGCATTCCACTGCAATGCTTCCACCATCCCCCAGCCCTCCTACTACTACTCCACACCCTCCTCCAGCTCCTCCAATTATTGAAGGGTGGGCAAGAAGGTACCGTAAGCCTGTTACCCAGATGTTGGCCACATCCGCTGACAGTGCCACCAAATCTAGAGACTGTTGAGGGTAGTGGAAAAATGTGGGTTGATAAAAGAAGCTTTGAGGATTTTGCAGCATTCTCTTCTCTATGAGATGAGCCTCTTACCTGGTACTCTTCACCATGTATGATTGAGAACGCTGCTTCCTCTGCCAGGTGTTCAGACAGAGGCCCGTTATGAAGAAAGGTTTCTGTGCTCTTCCCAGTGCGAACCTCCCTGATGCTGGACACATCCAGTCTAGCCCGGTCTGCATCCTTTTTGGACGGTTCCCAGCGAAGGCAGCTAAGGTCTGCATCCAGGGTGTAGAAACGACAGTAGACTCTGGAGTTGGGTCGGATCTTCTTCAGCTCACACCCACCTTGCATAAAAGCCAAGCAGTCAGCTGCACTGCTCACCTGCAATGAAAAGGTCAGACACATCTTAGCCATAGCGGAAGCAGCTACTTTATTATTTTAGGAAGGATTCTGGTTTGCTTAAGATGACATGGTTTAGATATCGGTTTACAATCTCCACAATTAGTTTTCTTTAAATAAAAACAAACATAATTTGAAATCACTTTTGTGAAACCCTGAAGGTATGTAGTATTTCTGTCAGAAATAATCTCCTTCATCATCTTATTAGTTGAATATTGCCAGTGTCAGTTGTCCAAAGAACCTTTTTTTTTATTATGCAAGGGTTTGAACAACTTAAAGGATATCTTGTCTTGTTTTTATATTAATGTTAAAGATAACATAACAATTTTTTGAAAATCTTTAATTCAAAATCTTTAATGTAAACTTTTTACTCCTTACCTTACTTGGCCGTACCCTTGGTAATTCCAAGCTTCGGCTTTCTCCAAAGATGAGTCTACTAGCACCTCCTATGTTACCTTGATCAGTCAAGTTATTGTCATACTATAAGACATATGCAAAAACATTCTACAAGACATGGCCTAGTAAATCGCTCATGCATCTCAAAGGAAGCATAACATTGTTACCCCACCTCCCTACTTAGCCTCCTCTCCAAGCTTAGGCTCTGACATAAACAGCTTCATTCTGAGCACGAAGTACGTTGTGCCATACAAAAGAACTGCTTTTGTAGGGAGTTGAAGGCAGGCTTGTGGAGAACAACAACAAATCGAACCTAAATATCGCCACACCATTGGCATAAGGAGGTGTTTAAGCTAGGTGTTAAAAGTTGGTTGTTTAAAACAGGGTAATGCTCAGGTAAATACTAGGTTTTGTGTGGTTAAAGTGTTTCCATGTACTACAATCCTTTTCAAAAAAACAGTGAAAAATCAGGGGGGTCATCAGACATTGACTGGATGAGATCCTGCTCTGACTTGGCTCTAAGGATGTGGAAAACATCAAGAACCACTTAAAAACTGGCTCAAACAGCAGCTCTGGTTACACACTAGAATCTCTTTTATGAAAAAGCCCTAACGTAGCGACAGACAACATGATGGATTTCTAAATACAAGAACAATAAGCACAGATTGCTGCGTATTTTCCATAAAATAATATGAGAAGTGTTATTTTCTGACTCAAAGAAGTTAAACATCAATGAGTGTTTGAGAATGCTCTCCATGGCCATAAGAAGACTGTTTGAATAATATACAACTCACAGTCTCCCTAATAAATAAACAGAGCGGCTTTATCAGAGACTTCTTTAGTTCTCTGCAATATGAGCTGCTACGGTGATCAGTCCAAATACGAACCTTAAAGAAATTAGGGAGACACCTTTGATATAAAATGAAGTTCTTTATCCTCAGTCTTCTTTGTAGCCCTCTATTCCACTTATGCTGCCCATATTTGTTACAGTACCTCTTAATGAATGTATTTTATTTAATTTCCATGAATTCACACTACTGTGCATCCCCAGATGGACAGCACTAAATGACTGTGAGTGACAAAGCCAAATAGAGAAGGCTCAACGGAACCTGGAAGCTGCAAATAAACATTTTCATTTTTCCTTCAGTGAAACACTTGAATATAGAATATACAGGTTTGTGATCTTTATTGTCAGTAAACCTACACTGAGAGGGACAGAAATCAAAAAATAACACAATCTAAGTCTAATTCTATGGTTGTACGATTCATTTGATGCAATAATAATAAATATAATAAAGTTCATATTATTTCTTACAGAAAGCGGTGTAACTCCAGATGTCAGATGTTTTCTGTAGTGACTCACCAGGTTTTAACTGGAGATGTTGTCTACATCCAACCTCTCCACAACATGCTGCAGTCTATCCTTCCTCTCCTGGCAGAAAGGAATCCCCGCAGCATGATGCTTTCACCCCCATACTTCATGGTTGGGATAGTGGTCTTTGGATTAAAACGGATTGTAATCTACATTCTTCTCACTCCAAACATCAAGTTTGTTCAGTTCTATTTTGGTCTTGTTTGACCTCTTGACATTTTCTTGTGCCTCATCTGCATCATTAGGATTGGTCATGGCAAATTTTAGATAGGCCTGGAAAAGGGGTGGCTCAAGCAGGGGCACCTTGTGTGGTGTGTAACTATAGTTCTCTTGTGTAGCTAGAGTCCGAGTGATTGAGTGCATAGATGAACGTACGAGTGTAAAAAAATCGAATTAATAATAATTAATTAATAATCTTCGTATAATTTACTGAATAGGACTGTAAATGTATTTCTTCAGACATTTTTCTGAATTTTTGTATGAAGATTCTTCTAACTTGACAAGTCCATAACTGTCTGTAGCTGGTGGGTACAACTGGCTAGAATAATATAAATCTGTTTACACAGCAGGCCTTTGCAACAGCACAGCTGCTTTGGAGGTTCAACTATCAGCTTCATTTGAATGGAGTCTCCATGGAATGTTGTCGCAATACATACATCCATGAGTTCTCTCTGGGTACTCAGACTTCCTTCCACAGCCTAAAAACACCCACAGGCATATCTCAGCTACAGCTTAACCCGACCCAACAAACTTGGTTGTAATGGCAGATACAGTGAAATTGAAAGTGTTTTTGTCTTATCAGTCAACATAAGCCAAAGCAGTTAAACATCCGGTGTGTACGGTTGTTTTACACAAAACCAAGGACAAGGATGTCATTAAAACCTGAATCTTTCACAGGAAGAGGAAAAAGGATGGGGGGACAAAGTCTCATGGGTTTTGACTGGAAAAGCTGCATGGATGCATTTGAAACTAGCAAAAATGTGTGAGTAATTACGTAATAGTTCATCCATAATAGTAATAGCTTGTGATTATTGAAACTATATCTTTATCACATATGTCAGAGTGGGAATGAATGTCTGTGAAGTTCCGGACTTGAAAAAATCCAGCACAACTAGCTTTTTGCAATAATCTATAATTTAACCATTAAACATACAAAAAAAACTGCACATTTATTTGATTTGCATTCGTACAGATGAACATTTGGTGTCAGTCAACTGCTCGGTCCCAGGCCTCGATCATCTTTTACATTTCCCCAACATCTGGGTTTGGGAAATGTAATAAAATGTATTCTAAACCCTAAAAGCTCCGGGTAGTGTGTTCAGAGTAGCATGTTCCCGACTGACAGCATTTAGTCATTTATTCTAAATAGTTTCCCCCAAATATCCAGGATCACAGCGCATTTCCAGTAATAAACCCCAGCGATATTGTTGGATGCTTACAGGGTTCTGTTACGCCAGGTCACAAGTGTTTACTTCGGGGCAAATTTTGACGGCAACAGTTGCTTAGAAACTCACTGGATTGATTGGCAGAAGGCATCATGTTAACTGATCTCTCTAAATTTTCATATTTATGTTTACGGAGTTACATCCTTTGTGTCTCTGCTGCTCTATGATGGTCTCACATCTTCTTTAGGCGGTACCCCATTTCGACAAGTAAAGGCAGGAAACACGTTTCTGCCAAAACAATAAACACTAGCATAAGGAGGTATATGGAATAGATGGATGTTTGACAGCATTCAGAGACAAAACTTAGCAACATGTGGACATTGAAGGAATTAAGTAAAGGGTTAGGGGTAAGTAGATCAATTGTACTATCTCCATAGGTTGGGTAAATTGTTGGACGTAAGTGGAAATTATTGTAGTGTCACCACTTTGACAAGGAAACCTGACATGCAGGAAACAAATCAAGGTCTAACAATGCTATTGTTCACAGTCAAGGCGGTTTAACTTTGTCAGGTATTATATTGACACCAAAGGAGTCATTCCAAAAACCCCTCAATGCTGCTTTAGAGCATAATCATCCTATTTAAATGAACTCTATCAATTCTGAAACAAAGACTGAGACTAAAAAGTGAGGATGGAAAGGAAACCTGTTTTAAGAACCAACCTATTAGTGGCCGTGTAATTAAATATCAGTGGAGATCTATACATTCGAGCCATTATGTTTGTATAAACAAATCTATCAGAGATTCAAACCACTTCAAATTCGTTTTACATTTATGTTCATGATGAGTTCTTTAATTTACCTTCTTCTCGGATGGCATGCTACTGAACGACACTGTCTTCTTTCTGCCTCCGCCCACCTTCTGCAATAAGGGATCCTGCAGAGACACAAAGACATGAAGCAACAGGTAAAAGAATATTCCACTCGTTTTTCTTAAAATCTCACTTTCAGCTAAAATAAAAGAATGACTATGAAAATGCCTCGTGGGAAAAAACAAGTAAATATAATCCAACAGCTTTAATTTAAAACAGAAAATCAATTTGCTGTTTGCAACGTGCTGCTAAAGGAATATATTGCTAATTACAGACGTAAAAATATCACCGACACCTATTATCGTTCATTCTGAGACATGAACTTAAGCAAAACTAGAAAACAAACACAGAACATTCTGCATCTGTCATATGCATCTGTGATACGGGAAATCTTCCGATGGCTGCACAGTGGCAAACTGTTGCCCTACAGCTAGAAGGTCGTGGGTTAAAATCCCAGCCTGGGGTCTTCCTAACCGGACATGCATGGGTTCTATCCGGGTCCGGCTTCTCCTGCAGCCTTAATAGGCCTTTTAAGTCAATTAGTCTGTATTAACATGGCCATAGGTGTGCATAAGTGCATGGTTGTCTATCTTTTTTCTCTCTGTGTTGTAGCCAGTCAGTTAATACCCTTTCTGCTGGAGATAAGCACCGACCATCAAGGAAAAGCGAGAACCGACAAAAGATGGATGAAATATTTCCCAGGACTTATCAGTTTAATTTGTATTCTCCTGAGCAAAGTACGTGAAGCCACAATCAGTCAGACAGCTGACCAGCAGTTTGTAACAACATTCGTAGAAGTTGCAATCCTCTAGAGTCAGAAAACCCTGCTGCATTTTAGATATCCGTATTAATATGATGGTTATCTTGTATTCGGGTCTGTAGGACCCGTTTTCACTTTTTGCTTAAAGAAAAATGATACAATAAATGAATTTTTCAAAACTACACTCAATGGCCTACCCACCTACACATTTCTATTACATAGAAGGTGTTTGGGTCCACTGGACCCAGGGCTAATAGAAATGTGGAAATTCATGTTCTGTGTACTTAAACTTTGTTCTACTCCTGTCTGGGGCTGCTGTTAGTAAGTGTGTGCATTAGAGAGAGTGACAGAGAGAGAAAGAGTGGCTGTAAATGTGAGTTTTGTGTTTCTGCACCTGTGGTTCCCATGCAAGTTTGACACATGGTTAAAAAGTTCACGCATCAACACTGTCTGCTCTTGCTTTCCCGCACATTTGACCCTCTGTCTTGCAGGAATCCTTATTTTCTCACAATCTATATGCTACAAATATGAGGTGGGGCCCTATAAATATTGCTTTTCCATAGTGGTTTCTTATCACGAACGATCAAGATGGCCAAAAGGTGGTCTGTGCAGAGGGCCCTGGAATTGATTCTGGAAGAGAGACATTTTTTATGAGGATGTAGAGGTAGAAGATTCACAGGAGCTGACAAAATTTGAGTATCACATTTCTGACAATCTGACATCAAGTCTTCTTTTGAGCTTTGCATCCCAGATTCCAATCAAGGAAATTATTGTTGATTGCACTAATTTAGAATGAAGACGTGTTTTTGGGAGGGGTGGAAGGAAATGGAGCAAACCCATTTACATGCCTACTTATCCTAGCTACAGTATTCTGCATCCGAAAGGGAAGGCAGTGGTGAGGCCACAAAGAGAGGAAAGGCAACATGTCCCCAGAACCCCAGCCTCTGCAGCCATCCTGAGGAGGATTCAGGAGGAGAATGTGTCCCATCCACTGCAGATCCTACAGTAAGTGTGGGATGCTGTTGCAGTACCACGTGCCTTGCAAAAAAAGAGAGCTGTTAGTAAAATTCCTGATCCTTTCATTATTCTAGGTTGTGAACACCAACAACAACAAGAAGCGGCGTGAATTGTGCGGACCCAAGATGGACAGAAAAACACAGTACACATGTGTCAAGAGCAAAAAGTATATCTGCAGCACACACAGTAAAACTCTGCTCCTCATGTACGGTATAGGCCAGTGGTTGAAGGCCATGTGCTCCATGGAGCTGATGTGTTGTCTTGCTTGTTTACTGTTTATGTGTTACTATATGTGTTCAGTTTGTGTTATTGCACCTTTATGGTTTTTTTTTTTCAGAGTTCAAAGAAATAAGTCCGTATTTTTTTTTAAAGATTTCTTCACTTTTAAATTTATTTCCACTCATATCTTGATTTTAATAGATTTTCTTTATTGCATTTTAATTAATAAGTTATAAATGGGGTTTAAAAACAGCAAAAGGCAAATAAACATATATACTGTTAATACTGGTTTCAATAAGGATGAACTAAACATCTGTTGAGTATTTTAACAAGAGAATTTAGATTTTGAGGCATTAAAAACCACAAACTGCAATGTGTCCACCAAACCCGCAAAAAGCCTCTGAGTAACAACAATATGAAAACCATACAAGGAAGGTTTAAAGTTGTGGTTGCCTTTTTTAACTGCTGTCCACCAAATAACATGAGAGCAGATTACATAAAGCATCCTATTTATGCTACAGTACAGCAGCCAGCGGTATATTAACACATCAGTCAGTGTTAGAACAAAAAATGGAATAAATGTAGGCAGCAGTAACCCCCATCGTGAGAGCAGATGTAGAGGTGCTACATGCATAAGCTGATTTTTTTATAGCACCTTGGATGAAATACACTCTGTGTACCTTTATTATGTAATAAAAAAAAATTATTTGAAACTATTTACACAAAGTATTCTGATCTTTACCCAAATTCTTGATGTATTGAAGCTGTTTAAATAAAAGTAAAGCTTAGCAAATGAAGTATTCTGTTCTTCCAAATATACTTTACTCCGAACTCTGTAGTCTTTGCTCAGAATATAATGAAAATTCCCATTACTTGTGATGGGAATTTTCTGCTAGATAATGAAGTTCCCACTGAACATTTCAGAGCTACGTATTTAACTTTTGAATTAAAACTTAAAATTCAACAAAAAACCCTTTTTAGTTCTTTATTGTAAGATGTGTTCTCACAGGAAAGTGTTGTAAAGGCAAAGATAGACGAGCAGAAACATTCAGATGGCTCCCGTTTATAGCAATAATTCATTTTTCCTTCCAACAATTCACCAGTTCTGGGATCATTTATAAGTTTTATTGTTAAAAATTTAACCACTGAGGTAAAGTGTTACTATAACATTTGTATGTCAGTCTACCAAACGTTATATTTGATCTGCAGTGAAAAAAGGGGGCGCATTGCATCTGAGTGGGTAATAAATCTTTAAAAGAAGCAAATTTTAGGTGAAGCTTTTTTCCTCAGCAGTGAGGAGGGGATTGTGTGTGTTGTGTTAAAGAAAACGTTTATCTGAATGGCAGGAACTCTCTTTGGTGGACCCTGTATCTTCCTACACTCAGTTGTTGTCAATTAATCATTAATCATGTCAGAATGAACGACATGCCAGAGACAAACAGATTAAATCGGCATCCGTAGGACAGCTGAAGGAAGCCGCTCTTTGGAGTTTCTTCTGAACATGTCCTCCTGAGCAGAGAAAAGGCTGAGAAGCTCCGAGTTCTACTAACAGATCTATTACCTTTCTGCAGAGGCCATTTTGCTGAACTTGGTCTGAGGCTGATTAGTTTACGCAGAAACATCCTACATAAGCAGGATGCAAGGGATCGATGCAACGTTCTAGTCTGGGGAGTGAGAGTTTACAAACCTTAAGGGTGATAAATATAAGGTTATTCTCTCTAGGAATACAAACCTGTGTTTTAATTCCCAGCGGGTAAAATTCAGTGGAAAATCATGCACTGTATGAATCTGTCAGCTCATTGTGACAGTGTAGCATCCCCAGCAGCCACAGTGACATCGCTGAGGTAGCTGCGTCCTGTCTCTGGATGTGTACATACAAAAAAACAGCCTTATCTGAGGTCGTGACAAATTGCTGAAGAGAAGTTTGAGATGTTTAGATGGTTTTGCATAGAATTTGCACCAAACGGTTTGCAAGCAGCCTCTTAAAGGGGCAGAATGATGCTGTTGTTGTGGCAGGATATGACAAAATCATTTTTATCAGTTTATGACGGATGTACGGCCATCTTTGGCACTGCTGCTGAGTTAATCCCACACTGGGGTGTGTTTGTTAAGTCCTGTCATTAAACATTGGGAAGGTGTGGGGTCATGTCAACAAAATTGGTTCTTGCCAAAGATTTGTATTTATCCAACAAATGAACTTTAAAACAGATATTTCAGTACAGTGGACAGGCCCATTTGCAGTATTTGTATAATTAGCTTTTTGTGAATTGTTCTGTTGAACATAACTCAATATTAGTTATCTAGCTTTTATTGTTTTTTACAAATAATGGTTTCTATAGTGATTTATATATATTTTTAGAGCTAATCCTAACATTTGAAACAATTTGTAGTGTTATTAGCTTACAATTACACAGCAGCAGTGAGTGAATGCTTCTAAAGCACATTTCTATTATCTTCCAGTTGAAGGAAATCAAGCTCAGAAGACTAAAACATCTAGGTGCTTTTTATGCTTGACATGCTTATGGCTGTTGCCCCCAAAGCAGCCAAATCAGCAGTACCCTTTCTTGCTGAAGGCTAAACTGGTTTCTATTAGGAACATCAATGTATATTAAGGTATATTTGCTGGTTAAACTACAAAAATAGGCGATTTTAAGTATTTTAGAGGGGCTGCAGTATCAAGTATTTCCAGGTGTAAGCTTTTTATGGGCATTTTCAGAATATTATTCAAAGATTAAGGAACATTATTGCATTTTAGGGTTTACTGGCTGCACACCGAAGTAGTTGGTAGCAGTTCTCCAGAGAGAAAGTGTCAGAATAAAATCCTGTCATCGTATCTTTCTTCATTAAGTTTACATGGTTTGCCCGACAGAGGTAGGGTAGTGACTGGATATATTTACTTGAGTAACTTTTTTTTCGGAGGGGGGGGGGCTCTCTTTAAAAGTAGCTTTAGTTTTTTTGAGCAATGTTAGCATGAAGGCTTTCATTCATATTTCTGCTGTGCTCTTATTAATATTACATCCACAAGTGTCACTCATGTTTTAAAGTCCATAAAAAAATATGTCATAGACCAAATAGCTACACACCTTAAACCAACATACAAGGAAAGCTCCCAAGCACATACCCACATTCCCAAAAAATCTTAATTTTCCATTTAGCCTATGTATCAGCATCCTAGCAATCTTAAATTTAATTTTCTTCTTTTACAGATTTAAATCTTTAGCAAACGAATAGAATCAATCCCAAACGTTCTCAACATAGGCACCAGTCCCAACTCTGCATGCATGTACAGACCTTTTTTTTAAGTACCTCACGCTTTTGTTTGTGAACAATTGTGAAGGTGGCTCTAAAAGCTTCATCACAAAAACATGTGCCATAACAAGAAACAATAAATCAGCAGTCCAAATCCTTTTTATGTACAAGGAGCACTGTGGCGACCTGCTGGTCTGCAGAAGGCTGATGTGAGAACCTCCTGCAGCTCACAGCTGATCTGTTGAGCAGGAGAATGAATAAAGAACATTCACTTGGCCAGGCGCTTCAATTTGACAACTTTACCTCCCACACAACAGCAACCCACATAAACACATTGGTAATTAAATCACAAAGCAGCGCAGAAACTGTCAAACATCCTGTGAGCCAGCAGGAGCGTGTTCCCTGGTTGGATCTTTAAGTTTAGAATCATTGTGTCGGTGCTGCAGAAATGTTTTTAATGCAAAACAAAAAAAGATTTCCAACAGAAAAAGTCACACGTTGTTTAGGACCCTGTAAGAATGATGTTGAAAAAGAAGGGGGAGGATTTTTCCGCCTTACTTTTTGACATTTTCAAGAACCACCAATTATTTACATGAAAAGAGTGAATGTGGATCCATAAAAGGAAATCTGGTCCCACAGCACGAACATGGTTCAGACCCTCAGCAAAGATCAGATGCCATTTTTTATTTACTTTGTTTCTTGAGTTGAAATCCTTGTATGACTGGTTTGTGACTTATCAAAATTTACCGTTGTATATTGTTGACTGTGTAAATGCAAACTGCTAAATATTTGGCAAAGTATGGTCATTTTTTTTCAATAATATCTGTCAGATTTTTTTCTGCTTTTTCTTTTTCCATCGAAAATCCACTTTATCTCAACAGTTTTACTCTTGTTTAAAAAAACATGAATACAAGATGTTTAAAGCAATCGAAAGATAACCACTTAGTGTGTTTGTTTGTCTTTTTTGTCAGTGCAAACTGCTCTCCTAACCATAAAAATGAAACTCCAGTTTTATCATGGATGACAGAAAGATGAAAACAAGCATTAGAGGAGAACTAGTGCCATCTGTGAGTCTGTTTCTCTCCTTAGACTTGATGTTTTTATCGCAGAAAACCTGCTCTCACAAATATATGTGCCCCCAAACATACTTGCTGGTCATTAAGTGGGAAAAAAAAGGACTCTGGAAGCAAAGTACAAACCAAAATTGCCTTCAAAAAGACTGGATCTGACAGCAGGTCGCAAAGTTACAGCCTCACAACTCTGAAGGTTGCTCACCGACAGCGGCAAGGATGAACTGCATGAAAATCTAGTAAACATTACTTTTGCTGCTCCAGAAGTGTCTCAATATCAACCTTGTATTTGCAGTAGACATACATGATTTTCAGTTCCTACTGCTTCTTATATATTTAATAGGAACCGTCTACAGTTCCTGTAAAAAAATTCCTCACCCGTTCTTTCCTCCAGCACCGAGGGAAGAAACTTAAGTGTTTCAGCTTCTCGTCAACGTGATTGTAAATGTCAATAAGAACGAGATCGTTTCAACGGTTTTAACCAGGGTATCACCAAACCTTATTTCCCATTTCCACATACCAAACCTCTTCTGTTCTACATGTCACTAGAAGTCAGTATACTATGTCATTGTCTACTTTGAACAGTAACCCCACACATTACACTCAACACACCCACCTACATTTAAACATGAAGATGGCAGCGTCAAACTTAATGATGCTTTTCTTTACCAGGAACAGGGACGCTAATCAGAGTTGATGCAAGAGATAAATGATTGACTGAATGTATATTTCCTGATTTGACCTTTACCTGTAAGACTTGAAAATCTTTAATAATTTTCTTCGTTTATCACAATTAACTTTGCATTGGTGTTTTTTTTTTTAACACTTTCAACAAAGACGACTTGATAGTACCAATGCTGCAAAGGTTCTTGAGCAGAACAGTGTAAGAGGATGAGGTGTTCGCAGTTCACAGATGAGGGAAAAAAAATGTGATCACTTCCAGCAAAAGAAGCAGACTAAGCAAAAAAAAGAACAGAAAAAAGGTTCACAACCGTTTCCCTGTTCTTTTCACTACACAAACACAGATTGATTTCCAATTCATTAACCCAGACAAAGGACATAAAGCGGGGCAGCAGGGTCAGAGTTTCCTTGTTTTTCTTGATTGACGTAACCGTCCCACTAAATGTCTTTTATATTAAGTTGCTCAGAGAAAAGCAGTCGGACAGACGAGCTTATAGAAAGCAGGTCAGCGGGTATTTAGGTGGACTCCAGCTCGGACATTTCGGAACACTGACGTTGTTGTGGCTGTTGCTACTAATCCGTAGTCAGGCTATTATATTTAAGCATGTTCCTCCGGTGGCTCTGACATCTCGCGCCACCCAGGAAGCTCCAGCCATGTAGAGCTTTCACTAAAGTTTGGTTTGGACTGAAAAATGGGCATCATCCACTGCATGCATTAGGCTTTCTGCTATTTTTCTCCTTTCACTGCAGCTAAAATTTCTCTCTGTCTGTGAACGTTGCCAGAGGAAGAAAAAGCCCTGCACAGACAGAGAGATAGTACGGAAAATGAGAGGGAAGCTGCAGGGAAGAGGACTGCAAGAGGAGCCAGACAGGACGAAATAAGAGAATGGTGAAAATGGAGGTTGGTTTTAAGGGGACAAGCAAACCAAAGGAAGCATATTTTTATCTTCAACTGAGCTGATCAAATGCTTGGAGCACAAATAGATCTAAAAAAAAAAAGGTTTATGTCATGGAAAGACATGGAAAACAACTGAAGTGACTCTTCGCTCAGTAAACTCTCCAAAATGTTGCACGACAAAGCTAAAGTGGAACCATATAGACTGCATACAGGAAAACAAACAAAAATAAGATAAAGAAATTCCAGTTTAAAGGTCAAGTTCAAAATGGTCACTAGAAAGTAACAGGGTCAAGCAGAATATTCTGCTATTTTGAGCATTACGGGGAATAGATGATTCTACATCACCTTCCTATAAGCATTTTCTACAGCTGCGTAGACCATCTGCTGATCACACAATTTCTCTGGTTTACAGTTTAAAAAATATACATACATAAAAATATATGTTTGCTTTTTTTATTATTGTGACATTCTCATGTAAATAAACGATACAATACTAACCAGACTTCCAGTGTGTAAAGTACGATCTCGGGGTGAAACCTGAGCATCATTGTAACACCAGACACTACCTTTGTATTATTGCTCACCCTCTCCAGCTGCAATGTTATTCAACAAGAGATTCAGTACATAAATGAGCAGCCGATAAATCAGCAGCACATCCTGTCTATAGGAAACACATCTCAGAGGAACATCTCGTTTAATCTACGCTACAAACATTTAAGGCACTTCGTACTCTATCACTAAACTCTAACCCAACACTAGTAACGTGTGCAGTAGAAGGGTCATTTTTATGCCAACATACTGTTTATGGTAGGGTAAGAAGCAGTGTGACAGTAACATATCTTCAACAACTTCAGGCTTGTGTGACTGCAATAGGTTACAAAGGAAAATCTATCAAATTTAACAAACTTTTCTGAGAACTGTCAAATCATCTTTGTAGTCAAAATTTCCTAGGACCCACTTTATTCTATGATTGGATTACTTGGTTCTTTCCTCTCCGATGTTTTCCTGTTAGCAAAGGTTTTTGTGTAAGATTTCTGTTTATCTGCATGTTGGAAACTTTCTTTACAATTTCCAGCCAATGCCTCCAAACACTTTAGTTTATTCAAAGAAACATCCCAGTTCCTGAGTGGAAAACACTTTTAAACCTTATTTCAGAATCTAGCATGTTCGTTCTTCAGCATATTTCTGCAGACTGAGCTGGTCGACCAGGACAGAGTGACGGGTTCTGAAAGAGAGTGCCAGATGTGAGCAGAAGAGCTTTAGTAAGACACTTCCACTGCCAAAGAGAAGAAGAGCTAAGCTGCTTGTTCTTAGCACAGACTGGAGATGGATGACTTTTTTTATGTTCCTTTCAACTCTTTAAATTTGCCTAAATGTAAGTTGAACAGGTAAAAAACACGTTTTAAAATGAAAATGAACCTTTGTATAAACATTTGAAGGGGAAATGTCAACTTCCACGGTACCTTTAAAAATCTGACTTAGACTTTTCTATTTACAATCCTTTAGCCAGCACCGAGTCAGCAAAATCTAACCTTATCTGAATGTCTTCAGAATGTTTATTGTTCCATTCTGATTATACAACAGATAAAATTGTGCATCCCCGCAGCAAAAACAAATCTTTGCATGTCCTAACTCTGACTGCTCTACAACATTTCTGTCGAGTTTATCTGCACCAGTTTGTGTGTCTTTGTGGTTGAACTTGATTGTACAACTTATTGTAGAAGTGCAAAATTGATAAAGAAAAATGGAGATCTTACATAAATTACACTGCTTTGTGACAGCAAATCTGTTGCAATTTATGCTAGTAACACAACAAGCATCCAGAGCGTCGATGGTCTTTGCAAGGTCTCGCCGAGCTCTTTAAGGTCTAAATAATAACACGGGAAAAAATCCCTTTTATGTGAATGCAAGCTTTATTTGAGAGATTGAACGTAATGGAAACTTCTGTGTACCACCACATCATATCATCACTGGTTTAACATGGAGTCAGCATACTGGACTGCTATGTCCTTCCTTGATAGCACTGCAATCAGGCACTGGCAGGTATTGTTGCAAAGTTGACCAGATTTCTAGGCTATTGCCATTTTATACCTATGCTATCATAGTATGGGTATAAATAATCTCCTTACACCAGAAAGTCACATCATAGGCTCGCTAGCTCTACAACTTGATCTTCTCCTCCCATTTAGCCGAGCTATCCAACGTTGAAGAACAGCTTGTTGACTTTAAGTTATGACAGATATTTATACGCTTGATTATTCATATTAAAGTGAGAACCTAAAGCATATTCATGCTTTTGTGCTGTTATGGCAAAACAAACCTGAGGATGGAGTCCTACAAACTTCTTCAGATCATCAGAAGGTCAGTAAACTGCCCAGATTTTGTACCTGCTGGCCATTCCAGGTCAGTCAATCTTCCTCTAACTTTAATATGAGAATAATTGGATGAAAATTGGACCTTTAGGAACAAATTCCTGGTCCTGATTTAGTCTTAAAAAAAAGAAAAAGTTGAAAGTCAGGCCGATTTGTTGAAACTGACCGGACAAGAACTGCATTAAGATCAGCAGACACTTCATTTAGTCGTGTCTTCACAAAACACATTTCAATCCCCTTTTCACTTAGATGGTAGACAATGCTGAGTGTTCAACTAATTTAGCTCAGGGTTTTTTTTTGACTAGTCCTGCAAATCTACTCATATTATGGTTTTCTTAACTCTTTAAGGCTTTCCAAATGTGCCATGTATGGAGGTCCTGAACCGTTAAACAATGCCTTCATCCAAAGTAGTAGGCTGCCAATACTAGAACTAGAATTACGATAAGAACACGTTTACACTATGCAGCATAAACTGTATAGCCTCGGAACTGTGCCCATCGATTGTGAAGTAAGTCTCTCAACAACATGACAAGAAATGATGTCAGGATGTTGACAAAGAATAGGATCCTTTAATGCTAAAACTATTTCCCAATGAAAGTAGGACACTAAAAGCCGAGTCTGGTTAAGCAGAGAAGTGAATAACACAACCTGCAACATCACAACCGTGTTAAGAAAGCTGCGAGCTGTTTCCCGCTGAAGTGACCTGAGCTGCAACGTACTTGTGACAACTGGGACATTCATGTGAAAATCCATTAATGACACTCCAATGCTGCTCATTCATCAGGGCCTGAGGCCCAACTGACTGCTTCCAACCAATGAACATTGTCTTAACCTCGTGCACGTAGCTCACAGCAGGCACACACCTGGTGGTTGCATAAATCCAACCAGATCTGATCCCATGATCTGGCTAATGATCCCTCGGCCCATTGCCAGTAGATTACCACAAAAGATCACTGCGCTGCCGCCAACATCCAGAGCGTTACGGCAACTAATCCACAGCACAGCACAGGAACAAAATCACATCATCAAGAAGAAAATGAATAAATAATTATGAGATAAATATCAAGCACCAAAGTCAGAGCTGCCAGCTCTCTAGAGATGCAGATTTCATTTTCCAGCCCACATTGCCAAAGGTACTAACACCTGCTTTTAATGGTCAGTCACTGGTTGGTCAGCAACTGATCTGTGGAGAACTGTCCAGATGAGATTAAGAGACATCTGAGCTTTGAATGCTGATCAACCGAAGGCCCTTTTTTTAAAGAAATCTAGATTCCCTGCACATCTCCTTCAAAACCACACATTGATCACAGTAAAGCAGAAATTCAGACTTTTCAGTTAGTTGACATTGCTGTCTTAAAATTTATTTTTTATTATTATTTATCTAACATAATATTCAAATGTATTTATTTAATAGCCCTGGTACATATCACTTATTGTGGAATAATTATCAATGGATCTAATGTCCGAATCAAATAACTGCAAATAACCCCGTTTGCTATTTAACTTCATTAGTTAAAAACATTAATAAAAACATTTACTCAGTTAGAACCACTGTAAGAAAAGATAGGTGATATAGGTTAATGGGTCTTGTTTAATATGTACTGTTCTAAATCATTATCAAGTAAAAACTTTTCATGAATGGAGGCCTTCAAAAACACCAAACCTTTTAACCCTGAGCTCATGCTTCTTATGTGCTTTGGTTAAGCTCTACCAGCATGAACGCTGCACAAACAAGCCCACCGTCAAATGAAGCTGAGTGTGCTGAGAAAGAAGAGGATGTTAGAGTGAGGAAGACAGAAAAGGAGATAAGGGAGATAGATCTGATTAACACAGAGGGAGTAGTGTGAAAGCAGAATGATGAATTGATACCCGCGTCTGTGTGGGAGTATTCGCAGATATGACATGAATTCCCATTAGAGCGCACACAAATGAGTTTGGTTTTTATGTGCAACACATCCTAAAGCGGCTTCAACATTCGTTCTCAGGTCCTGTGTTTAATTTATGTTGTGTACACCTGGCCATTATGTTTGAGCTTCTGTGGGTGTGAGCGTGTAACATCGTCTGTCTCCGGGATTTAGACTTCAGATAATGGAAAACCATTTCCTCGTAATTGTGCTGCAATGAAAGGTTTTTATTTTACGTCCCTCTTATCTTTCATTAGGATTTTAAGAGTGAAATTCTATGAGGTTTAGAGTTCTAGGTTTCACTTTACAATCTTTAGTGTACAAACTTTAGGAAAAAGATGCTTTTCTCCAAAAGTTATTGCTCCGATTTGATTAACTTTCTATTCTATAACCAGTAACTTAACTAATCATTGAAAAGCTTACCAAGCTGCTTTAATTTGACGTAACGATTATTGCGTTAAGGAACGGGAAGTCGGGATGAAAGCTCTCCAATTCATATACAGCGTTATAATTCAATATGTTCTTAAACTGTGGTACCAGAACCAGTGGTGGTGATAAAAGACTTCTTACGAGGTTCAGAAGAAGGTTTTGTTCCCATAGCTACTTGTACTGTAAAATAAATTAACTGGAATGTTAAGCTAATGAGAAACTATCAGGAATAAGGATATCTGCATCATCCTCATCATAAACAGAATAGGATACAATAGAACCATAATTACTGTTCCTCAACGGGGAAATGTACCAAGTGTTTAATAGCCATTAGGCAGCAGACCTATAATTGGAAAGGTTTCTTTATCACAGACTGAATCCTGCAACAGTATTTATCGTAACACAACAATGTTAAATATATGGCACAAAAACAATGTACAGCTATGTGATGCAGACTTCTCAGAAGTTTGACTGATCATTAAATAGGTTTGCAGAATCCAATAACACTTAAGAAGTCGGATATTGTTTTTAAATAATTCACCTTTTTCCACATTTCTCTAAGTAGCCATAATGTAAAAATAATACGTTTTCTGAAAGTAAAGATGCTGAACTAGTTATTTATGTGATAAAATAACTGAAGGAAATTGATGAATCCAGTTAAAGTCTTTGTATGTCTCCTCTTCATTTTCATTGTGGTTGTCCAACCATCCCTTGTTTTATCCTGAGGCTGGTTACACCCAAGTCCTCCACAGGGCACCACAGAGACACCGGACAGACAACTCTGACGCATACACGCATTCCTGAGAGTAATTTAAAATAACTAATTAACCTAACAGTCATGTTTTTGGTCTGTGGTAGGAAGCTGGAGTTCCTGTGGGACCCCACCCATGAACTGGAAGAACTCCGTGCACAAACAACTCAGGCTGGGATTTAAACCCAGGACTTCCTTGCTCCAAGGCAACAGTGCTACCAACGTCTCCAACCCCTAAAAAACACAATATATAAGGGACACAGTGAAGTTCTGGAAAGTTGTTGATCACTCCATGATAATTATTTTTCTCTAACTATTAGTTAACAAGATGAAAACCCATTTGGATCAATGCCTCTTTTACAATGGTGGCCTATTCCCAACACCAGCAGCTCACACTTCAAATTACTCAAAACCAAACATGGATTTTGAAAATGCAGTTTGCAGCCGTACATATTAGAAGAAGAAGAACTGCAAAGTACATTCTAAAATTGTTCTTAAATAAGTTTTCTAGTGCAACATTTTAAGACCCTGACTCTGTTTTGTAAATTCGTTTTGCGTTCTACAAGAGAACAAACTAAATGTTTGAAATTCAACAAGTTCAGACATTTTCAATTCAGTTTGGAGGAAATTTGGAGCAAAGTAAGTAAACGCTTGCTTTCCCAACTCAGTTGGAAAGCCAGGAACTGCAGGTGGAGAATTCCCTTAAGCAGACAGCCTAATGGTTGCTGGTTCTTCTGAGAAGTACAAAGATAAGCCAATGTCATTCAATTAATGTAAGTTTGAAGGGTTAAAGAAGGCAGCTTAGCTTTGGTATTCAAGTAAAGGTTGAGGCGACTGGTCAGATAGCTCTGAGAATGGGACAGGCCTTTTCTCTGCACAGGTACAGACAAGACAGCACACAAAACTGCAGAGGATTCTGGTTAGAATCACACAACAATAAAAATGTGTGATCCTTGAAATGAATGCACTGGAACAAAAATGATATAGACATGATCATATTAGTCTGCAAAGACTTTGTGTATGGGAACAAGACAAAACAGTTGTTTCACAGATGTTAATCGCAAAACAGTAATGTATGCTAGAGTTGTTAACAGAGGAGCATTAATATTTTATCATTATTATTAATTTGTGTCACCGTCCACTACAGAGTCTGTAGGTAATCTAGCATGCATCTTTTTAAAATGTGGAAACAAAGTCCCACTATGTAAGCTCACAAATAAGCCATGGCTTAGTTTAAAGACTTTCTGGTCATATCATTTGGACTGAGGACTCGCTTTTCATTGATTGCTTCATTTTTGCTTTTAAATGGATGCAGAGATGCTAGCGGAAGTTTCAATCAGGATCATATCCCTCCTGGAGCAAAGCAGGATTATGTTTAAAGCTGGCATAGTGGACCCAAATGTGTGTGCATCAATCAATCAATCAATCAAAACTACTTTATTTATCTCAAAGGGGAAATTAAATATTGGATCGGACGCCACCAGCATTTGTGATACTTGAGACTAGCATCTGAAAACGCTTATAACTGCCTATTTCAAGCACCAAACATACCTTTATATACGTCATTATTCGCAGCAGGACGGTTTTTGCACAACCACAGACGTTAAGGGCAACAGTTTACCCTATTTCTACTCATGAGTGAATAGCTAATCAGCGATAAGGACAATGAATGCTTCTCCTGGATTAGCTTCTTTGCAAAGAGCCGCCAATAGCAAAAATGATTGTAGCTTCCCAATCTGCATTTTGTTTCACATTTGTTAGATATGTGGCACAAACAAAACTCGGGGATTAGACAAATTATCCATAAATATGTTAAAATGGATTTATTATAAACCACAAACAGGTGGGGGTCAACTGTATATTACATAGTTTGCCAAAGTTAGGTGATGAATTTCAGTGAAATAACTTAATGTTATGAGTTACAGAGACTTGCCTGAGGGCTGGGACAGATGAGATGGGTTATTTCCACTAAACAGGGAGCGTTTCTGAAACGTTTCTTATTAGCAAAACCACCAGGTAAGATCATCTATGTTATTGTGAGACTTCTGGTACAACCCTGTAGGAACACAAAATCTGGAAATTCTTTCCATTTCAATGCAGATGAATGTGAACATTGCAGCTCTTAGCCATACCCACTGTCTTCTGCGAGGCAGAGCACATAAATTAAACTATTGTGGCATGAGGGGACAAACCAAATCCGCCCAGGCCAGCAGACAAGAGGACGACGTCTCCTTCATGTCTAGACCACTTCTCAGTTTCACCTCTAAACCTGCCTCGTTCGCTGTCTGCCGTTTCTTCTCATCCACATGTCTGATTTGATTAGATTCATCTCCATTCCTTCACTTCCCCTTAACTCCCCATGAATCCCACCAGTAGGGCCCCCTACGCGGCTGATCGCCTTGTTTTATCTCTGTCCTCTGTCCTTGCCCTTTTCCATCACTGCCATTTTTCTCCACTGCTTGCCCTTTATCTCTGGCCTCCCATCGTCTCCCTCCATCCGTCTGTCCAAGCATTAATACTATCTGGGGAGCCCAGTAAGTGTCTGTAGGCCGCAGCCACCAGGGGCCCTTATTCAAACCAATGACACACTTTCAAGTCAAGAGGAAATTTGTTATGCAACAGCTTAAAGCTTCCCAGCTTCTCTGGTGGGCCTGGTGAGCGGCTGATATCTACGATATCACACACATGCACGGATAAACACACATACAATCTACAAGTAACAGGAGGGGGGGGGGAATAGGCTGAGATCAGACGGAAGGAGAAGTGATGGTAGGAAAAAGGAAATGGGAGGGACGAGATGCTGAAGCAGGTCAGGCAGCGATGCAGGGATGACACAGAAAGAACGTGGAGGAAATTTAGGTTGGCCAAAATATAGAATAACTGTAAACGGCAAGAGGAGAAGGAAAAGTAGAAATTACTATTGCAACAACACATCATCAGTAGGGTAAAACTAACCTGTCTCACGACGGTCTAATCCCAGCTCACGTTCTGAAATACAGACGAAAAAGCACAGAGAACGTGGCAAAAGAAGACGGTTGGACGGCATCCCTGTCACTAAATTGCTTAATGAATCTTTCAGGAGGAGGGTTGAGAAAAAGAGCAAGAGGGCGAGTGGAAGGCTCATTTTGAATAATTGAAAATAAAAGCTGCTTAATGGAGACAACTCGTCTCAGGAGGTTTATCCTTAAACACCACATGTCATGTATGGCGGATACCAGGTGAGGCTTTTTACTTCGTATCTTTAAGTGAAACCACTTTAGCTGAGAGGCTTTTCTACCTCCTGGACCCGAGGCGATAAGTTATAAAGTTCTTCTGTCCAAAGAGGTCAGCAATAATAAAACCTTAATATTAGTCACAGATACTTGAAGAGCTACGGTAAGATCTGTCTGTTTCCCTCTGGTGGCTGGATCCAGTATAATTTATAAACCCCTGTGTCTCTGACTCAGAAATCTGCTAAAGTGATTATATTTCTAGGAACTCATAAAAAGATGAAAGCACTGACCTCATTTCAAGAAATGATTCCAGCAGGAAGGATCATTTCAGTGGGAAGAGATGATCACCGCTGCAGATTTGGTCTGAAGCATTGATTACACACTAACATCAGGGTCGGTAATTAGCTCCCATTATGCCATACCAAGGAAAAATAATGAAGTGCTGAATCAAAAGTTTAATTTGGGAAAAGAACTTGTTAAAAGCTGACAGTTATTTCATCTAACTTGTTGGTAGTTTAATGGGACGCGGTCTGATTGAGGCGGAGCTCAGTTCTGCTTCAGTTTCACACGTTTGGAATAGAGAGTTCAACTCAGCAGCTTAAACGCTAAACAGCAATAATGGTGACGATCAGAGGGTTTGTTGTACGAGGTCAGAGAACTACTCTGCCATGAATAGCTGGAGCAACTAAAGAAACATGTTCCAAGCTAAACGACCAACTCATCCTATTAAAACAAGCAGGAGGAAAGCTTAGCCTGGTGCTTCTGTTAATGACACCCTCAGCATAGATCCTGTGCAGAGCGAGATGCATGCTTACTGCTTAATACTTGCCTGTTATTTTACTTTCATAGTAATTTGAGCTATTTTGAACCTCCTATAAGCTTGCAGGTATTTTTTTTTACTTATCCGTTACTTGTTGCAGGTATGTGTTATATTCTATTCCAATGAAAACGTTTCATTTTGACCCATAATGTAGAGATGGACTGAACGTCCTCTTTCACTCTCTTCTCTTTACTGCTGCCCTTTTTAGCTCTTCTGGGATTTCTGACTGTAGTTGAGATATTATCTAAGCTTTTTTATTTTCCAGAAGCAAATAAAACGTCATCAAAAAACTGAACAGCATCTAAAGCCAAAGAACAGGTGTCCAAAAATGTTTCTACTAGAAACGAAGGATTAACGTTTTTAAAACGAAAACCGGAACAAAACTTACAATTATAAAGTAAGTAACAATAACCTGAATTCAAAGTCATGGTAAGAACAAATTGATAGTGTATAATTTTTGTAACGAAACTCATAAGAATCTTTGAAACAAATAGTGGCCCAGATCATTTTTTGTGTTATTGGGACACTGTAAGAACATTTTACTTTCCACCACTAACTAATATTTTTTTAATATGCTTTTAATGGTCCAGCTCTTTTTGACTTAGTATCCAAATCATTAAATCATAAAACTAATAGTGTTCTGTTGTGAAGAAGTTATTCAATGAATCTCTATAAAACATCAGTGAATCCAGAAACTGTTTCACTAGGACATTTAAGGGATATTGGATGATGCTCAATGTTTGCAGATTGGAAACTATAGAAGAATTGTGGGGATATTAGAGGTTAAGAGGAGAAAAGTGACACAAACAAACCATATTAATTAAAATCAAACTAAATAACCAATGATTGCGGGAACCCTCACATTCTGAGTGGAATAAATGATGCCGTCAAGACAATAATAATATTTAAGGGAAAGGAGTAAGACGGTATCAGTTATGAAAAATGGCAATTTAAGTGGCGAGTTTAAAATTAGTGATGACAGTTTTTCCATCGCTCCATATCTTTATCCAAGATTGACACGACTGACTAAATTAGATTAAAACCAGACTACCTGGGTCTCTATTTAAGTGTTTTATATTGGATGAGTTAAATTTTGTTGGATTGTGGGGGAATTACACCTGGATTCCAGAGTATAAAAGCAGCCATTCAGCTGGAGTTCAGTGTGACATATTTTCCTTTGTCCGTACACTTAATTTGATTGAAATTACTGCTGCAGGTAAAGCAAAGTAAACAGGAAGTTGTTTTGTATTTGTGTTAACCCAAGAGAATAGCTTACCCTTTAAAGCAGTAGTCAAGTTAACATAAGGTCAACAACCACAGGGAGGTCTCATTAACCTTTCCACAATTTCACAGTTACACATCACAGCTAGTAGGTAAACAGACAATAGGAACAATCACCAGAATACCTCAGTTTACCTGAGATTATTCAATAAAACTGGGGACATTTCTAATGATTGAGATGCGCCTCCATCAACTGTTGCCCTCACTGAGAGTCATGTGTGCATCCATAAATCATGTGTGCGTGAGTGCGTGCGTGCGTGCGTGTGGGCTCGAGGAAACTCAGCAGAAATGTCTCCACAGGGCTGAGCAGCAGACACTCAAACAATACTCTGACAGACAAGCTGAGCACTGGCTGAGACAGCCGTTACGCAACGCTGTCCAAAACACACCGTCAGGACGCCGCCTGGCCTGCAAACCATTAAAACCTGTTGCTGCTACGCCTCCATTTAAAATATGATGTCAGTCGCTGCCTAGCAACGCCAGGTGAAGGGCACCAGATGGGATAATGAAAATAATTGGTCACAATCTCTCTTTTTTTCTGTGTCCTGTACAAACAGAAAGAGCGCAGACGTCATTTGTGTTTGCTGCCACAACTGCGCATCTCAGTGGTTCAGCATCACGCCCATTTCCTGTGCAAGCGCCAGAGCTTGAGAGGATTTCCGCAACCAAACGCGTGTAATTGAGCTCCACTAATTTGTGCACCAAAAGAAAAGGAAACCTGAAAAAGACGCATGTCCTCTGACCACCCTGGATCTTGATGTGTCTCATTCAAAATGAGTAGTTTAAGAGGTTTTGTTTGCTTTAAATTCTTTGTAGATCTGAACATAGGGAACAATGCAGACAGGCGTTTTAATATTCCTGTATGCGTGCATTTCGTTAAGAACTAGTTTATTTATAAAGAAAAAACAAGTAAAACAACTGGTCAACACATTCATGAGTGAATAAACAATGGCCTACGTTTAATACAAGAACTGTATATTTATCTTATTTATATTATTTTAATAAATAAAGAAATATAGAGCTAACTATTATATCTAATCTATTTGCATAATATCACAAAGAAATGCTTGGAAACAAAAAAGTTGGTAATCCTTAACATTAAGTTGCGTAAAAGGACTGAAAGGGAACAAAAAACATTATTTGGGCATTTGAATTTTGTAGCTCCTCCGTCATTTTTAAACTTCAACCCCAGAAAAAGTGCAACAGAAAATGTGAAGCCGAACAAATAATCGGATCTTCTGATAGTGAACATCTAGCTCTAACCTCATCAGGCTCAAGTGATGTCGAAGTTACACCTAGAATTAATCTAGAAAAAGCACAGCTAGTAAAACTCATGTTTCTGGGGGTTTTTATTACGACATTTCGCATAATTTCTGCCGTTCGTTCAGGCTGCAGCGTAGAGCGACACATTCACACCTAACAAGGAGGCTGAATTAAATAAACGGGAAAATTACTTCTGTCCTGGAACAGGTTGGATTTGGATGCTGTGGCAGTGATTGGCAAAACTAAGTGTGAACTGTTGGCATGCTTTAAAAGTACAGAGATGGCTTTTTTAGATATTTCAATTGTGCTAATCATGCTAATTGATTATGCTTTTTTGTTTAGAAGGAAGGTAAAAAAATTTAAAAGTCCAAGTGAAACATTGCACCAGGCTGTGGTGGACCTACCCTGCTTGTCTGTTCAGAACTATAACATGCTGACACCAGGATATTGTCAAACTGGAGTAAACTAAAGCGCTTTATTAAAACTTAGTGACTGAAATACGATGTGGAAAAGAGAACAGAAGTTCAGACTAAGCCACGATCTCCTCACTTCTCAGCAGAAGGATAAGAAACCTCAAAAGTATAAACTAGGGTTGGTGCTAACATTTATTTAATTTATTTAATTGGTCAAACTGTTGGACGAGTTAAAGGCTACAAAAACAATCATTGAATGCAACCCTCCTCCAGTACCTGGACTGAACCCAAGCTACTGAGAAGCCAGTGGCAGCTTCTGATCTGGCCAATGATAAGCTGGAACTGAACGCTGATAAACTGGCAGAGGGAAATGAGAGGTATGCTCATCCCACCTGGGTGGCCACTCATGTATTTAACCTAGAAAAGCCCACGTTAGGCATGGAAGCAGCACGTCATGTTTCATACATCTAAAATCTATCTATTATTATTAGCAATATTTTTAATAATCATTATTAATGCGCACTGTTCAAATTCAATCCAACAAAATACAGTTAAACAGCCAAAACAAAACTTTATAGATCCTGAACAGTACAAGGGGATAAGAAATAAAGATCAGCAATGAGAATGAAATGAGACAATATTTTAGCAATAATTGTTTTGGATTCATTATTCTTGTTTCAAGTAAACTTTTTAAAATTGACAATCTGTGCTTTAATAAATCTTTAACTGGTGTGGAATATCTCCGGCCAGTTTTGAATTCTTTGTTTGTTTGTTTATTTAATTTCCTTTTGGGATAAATACGGTATTTTTTAATGTCGTTAATGTATGTAAAGGCAAATCTCTTTCAAATGTGATCTTGTGACCAAAAATACATTAAAACGTTACTTTTTTTTATTGTCACAAATATGTGAGTAATCGATCAGAAGTTTTCAACAATCTCTTTTCAGGTTGACAATGTTCAGCTAAAAATAAGCTTCCCCATTAAGTTTAGCTTTCTGCTCCATCCTGTGGGTTAACCAGCCTCTGTGTCTGGTGACCAGAACTTGTGGATGGATCCAAAAGTTCTTCAGGACTAAAACCTGCATTTGTTGAGCTCACCAAGGGGTTCAGTAGTCAACACTTCTCTCCTCAAAGGTGTTTCGTACACAAAGTAGGTAAGCTGGTTAAAATAACGAGTGGATAACAGGCTTTAACACATCAGCTGTAACACTGTAGAGCCGCAGTGCTGGGAACTATTAGGATTCATGCTTCTTGTTCTACAACCAACAAAACCACATTTCCTGATAACGAGAAAGAGAAAGAAAAGAAACCGCTGCCCGAGAGCAGCGTGGGACTGGAGAGGAAAAACTCCACTTCCACTTCATCTGAGAGCCCTTTAAAGGAGGTTGTCTGTTTATGGGCTGAATAAAACTCAGAACATCACCGTCACAGTTCAGCCTATTCCGGGTTCAACCAGAAATGTTCCAAGTGTTGCTCTGTAGGTACAATATGCAATAGCAAATACAAAGAAAATGAAAGGCTTTTAAAGCACAGACTTATTCTGCTTACGTATAAGTAACTATGTCACCTTCATCTGTGTAGCATCTGTGTAAGCAAAACCAAAAACAAATTCCTTGTATGTGTGAGCATACTTGGCCAATAAAGCCTGATTCTGATTCTGATTCAGTGGTTATGAAATTGCTGCATATAACAAAAATAAGAAAAAAATTGTTGGATCAAAGCAAACTTATCCAATTATGAGCCTGAAAATTATTTTGTTTAAACTGGCCTCTGTTTCTTTAAGAAGCTCCCTTTTGAATCCTTAGTGGTGCCGCTAGTAAAGTGGAGCTGTGGAGGAGGGGTGAGGGGAGCGAAAACTCAGCTGGAAAATGAAGTTCCAATGGGTTAGGGTTAACCCTAGCTATTACTAATCAAGTGTCAGTTATCGGCGTCGTCGCTGTTGTTGTGGACCCAGGCAGGGATGAGAATAGAACATTTAAGATGAGTTTCTTATTTGTAGGTTGATGTGGGTGCGGCTGGAGAACACAGGAAGACGAGGAGGACACAACAGCGAACATGGAAGACAAGGAGCGGGATGACCAGAGTGACAATTTACAAGGATCTGACGGTGAGCAGCTGACTGAACCAGGTATATATACAGGGATGGTGAGGGTGGAAAAGAGGCCAGAACCTAATTGCTAAATGAGAAAAACAGTAAACAAGATTAAACTAACTGAACTCAACTAAAAACAACTAATCACAAAAAAGTAAATAAGACTAACAACTAGGAACAATGCTTAACACAATGGAAACAAAAATATAGATTGTAACAATGAGTGTTTATTCACCCAAAAATGGCTCCAGGAAAGAAGGATTACTCAAACATGAATGAGACAAATCAAAGCAACACTCCAGCTGACCATGAAGTAGATGCCTAAATGTAAATCTGACCTAAACTCAATTTACACTACAGTCATTAACCCACTCCTAACCCAAAAACAGCTTTTTTCCCTAATGGGGATCAGTCTTCAGAGCAGTGTGTCCCCAGAACAATAGTACTTGTTTGAAAATGGTTCCTACAATGCAGCCCACACATTTACATTCATTAAGTTATTGAGGTGAAAAAAGAAGTCTAGTTCAGCAAAAGGTTCTTTTAGGAATGAATAAAAGGATTAAAAATCAGTTTTTGGATGTAATGATGTTTTAAACAGAAGTTCTTAGATATGATGTAGCAACAGCGAAATAAGAGGTGAAACCCATGGTTAATTTTTTTAAGTCATATCAGTAAATATTTGCAAACAATACCTATGAAAGTACATTTTCATATGCTTAGATGTGTACGTTATAACTTTTTCCTTATAAAAAAAAAACATGATTTTCTTCTGTTTTAATAGGTAGAAGGAAGTTATAAGATTATACGAATATTAACAAGCTATGTAACAAAATGCTTTTTTGATGTTGTTTTTTCTGATAAAGCAAGAGAAATAGTCAATAACAGCATTTACCTAGAGGTCATTATAATAGGTTATTATAATATTTTATCTATTTCACATTTCTGTCAGTTTCCAGTAAAAAGCTTTTTGTTCCATTTTTGGCACAAAAAAATGTCTGTTTGGAGAAAATCTTTTCATTATAATGCATAAAACAATATTTTTTAAAGTATCTCGTGAATTTTATTTTATTTTCTTTAAATGATGGGATAAACAATTAAACAAAACAGATTCATGTTCATGATATAAAGAAGAAAATAGTAAAAAAACACAAACAAGGTCAAACACGAAACCAGCTGTCCCCACTTCTCAGAAGCAGATCCACTTAAAGCCTGCAGTACTGCAACCAGATAAAAACCCCAAACACATCCGGTAACAGTTAGTAAATGAAAATGTAGCACATGAAGAAGAAAAACATGCTGCAAAGGGCAACAGTTAATGAAAAACAATGTTATGGCCAAAGCTGTTAGAGAAATACATTAAACCAAGCAACTTGTTGTCTCTTCAGAATCACACTTTTAGGAATGACAATGTGTGTTTCTGCTTGAGTAAGCGAAGGTGTGGGAGGGTAAAGGGAGGAGTAGACAACTGAGTATTCGTGATGCTATGCAAGGAAGAAGAAGAAAATGGCCTTGAGATTGTGAGGAGAAACAGAGAAAACAGCTGCACTGATAAACAAGGGAAACAGGCTCTGTCTCTTCTTTATACAGGTGCAGTTTTCATTTTTTTTCCACAAAGACTACATATTAATACAGGGTTGGATTACTTAAGTTTTTCTATAGTTCTGCTGCTATAGGCTTAGACTGCTGGAGGACAACATGACCACTTCTCTCTCTGCTACTTTTTTCCTTTGTCCAAATACTTAGTTACCGTTATTTCAACCTTGTTAACCTTTTGTTTTCTCTTAGTGTTCTTCTCTCCATAGTAACCACACCTGGCCTGGCGTTCTGTTAGCTGAGACAGCTTCTTGGAGGAGAACATGGGCTGAGATGCTTCCAGTGACGTTCTACAACTGCTGCTATAAACTCTATTATTTCAGTATCCTGTGCTTCTAATTT
>JAVLVB010000500.1:176559-217615 GCA_032876305.1 Orestias chungarensis | reverse complement strand
ATATATATATATATATATATATATATATATATATATATATATATATATATATATATATATATATATATATATATATATATATATATATATATATATATATATATATATATATATATATATATATATATATATATATATATATATATGAGAAACTGTGAGAATGAGCAGAAGAAACCGACTGCCTTGTTTTTTCAAAGTTCCCTTACGGCAGACTAATTTAAAGAAAAAAAGCTTTTCAGCTTTTCCTTTTGTTGTGAAACAATCTGGTCTTGCTATGAATAACTCTATGAATAATAAGTAATTGCTGATGGCAATTATTAGCAAAATGAGTCATTTAACTCAGAATTACACTTGCCTGTTAATAAGCTCAGCACTGTCAAAAGACAAGACACTCGCACCTTCCACATGTATAGTGACGGTTTTTAAAAAGTAAATCCTCTGACAGTGTCATTGTCCTAATTTATAATTCAAATATGAAATTTTATACTTTAATAAAAAGGTCCTCTAAGGCTATAAATAAGATAATTTTATCTAAAATTGAGCTCACATTTTTATGTAAAAAAGTATAAAAATAAACTAGGATGCCATAAAATTTGTAATATAAAAATTGCATATATAGTTTTTCTTGTCAAATTAGTTTTTATGTCTTCGTATAAAATGCAAAATAAGGTTAAAGTAAATAGATTTTTTCATTACCTGAATTTGCTGCCTCCAGTAATCCCTTCGTACTGTTCCTGCGTAAATGTCTATCATAGTGAATCATGTGGATATACGTTTAACCTGCTACTCTAGTTTCACCAACATCTACATCAGTTTCCGTTGCTTCTTCGTCTGCCATCTCAAACCCTTCGGTTGGTCGTTGCCGATCTGGTCCTGCTGGAGGTTAGTAGAGGTGATAATTAGGATGCGTTGGAATGTATGTATAATGGGACTGAAAAATCCTTTCAGTCCCATTATACCTCAAGACAACATTGGCGCTATATAAATAAACTGAATTGGATTAAACACTGTTTCTGATCAATTTGGCTTAAAAAACTAAATCAGTCCATCTATGCATTATCTCATTAACATATTTTATGAGATGAATGTTGTTTGGTCTAAGTTTACAAACTGGACATTAAAAAGCAACATGGTAGATAATAAAGACTTTTATATCTGCTCCCATCCTAACTTTGAACATGAAAGCAGCAGTAATAGAGTCTTAATCTCTCAGCTTCTGTCTGTTTCTCTCCTGTCATGTACTAGTTTCTCATGACATACCCTCTAGCGGTCTTTCCATATCTGATGCTCGCTTTTCTTTCCTTTGCACTTTAAACTGACTTTCTCCTCGTGAATGCAAATCTCTTCCACAACACCCTCCACACTGTTGCCTCGCCCTGCGTCAGCCCTTCTCCTCTCTCAGCTGGAGAGGACACACACAGGGCAGTAATGAGAGCACACAAGGATGTCTACAGGAGGCCGGCTTTCAAAGGCCATCCTGCATCACTGTAACCATGGAAATAAGTGCCACTGTGATGACACACACATCCAGCAAGTATGGCAGACTCTTGATTCCTGAGACAACAAATCAATGGAGTCGAAAGGATCTTTAACTTTTGCAGTTTGTTACCAAACAGGGCGAGAGTGGACTCCTGATGCTTTCAGGGACACAAAGTAAGGCTTTGGCACATGCTAACTGCCTTGGAAGGACATCGGAAATCTACTGTTTAGGGCAGTACGACGCAGAATAAACTGAAAATATGCATTTTTCTATTCCTAGAGACAACTACAAGGAGTTTTACACCAGAGCACAGATGGACAGAGAAGGTGGGGTCAAGTGATTTGTCCAGGGGCCCAACAACATGCCCCATAGGTTAAGAAGCTGGATCTATTGACAGGGAAACTACTCTTTCCAGTCCCAGCTGGCTCATCATTGGGCTTTTAACAAATAACCACATGATGGATTTTTAAGTGCTTTTAACTTCATTCACTGCTCATTATTAGAAGAGCTCTAGAAATCACAGGTGGATGGTTCTGAAATCATGTAAATTACTGACAGAGTGGCTTCTTGGACTGAATACTTCCATGTCTCAGACGGAGGGTTTTACACAGGCAAGGCAACATATTTTCTCCTTTTTGTTAAAACTGAGACTTTGGAAATTTAATATCAACCTTAACATTTGGATATCTCCTGTTATACAACCGAATAGTTTAAGCTAAAGAAAACATCTTAAATATCTTTTGTGTGATTTAAGTAATTTCCTCTCCGTGGAAGCTACTCCAGGTTTGGTGCTTTTTATTTGTGCTTAAACGTGGAAACCACACCAGCATCAGTTCATTTAACCTCTTTTCGTGTTTACTGCCTATTTCTTTTTTGGTTTAATGACTAAACCCAAACTGAATTTTGTGTGATTTATCAGCAGTTAAATTGGTTTATGTTTTAATTCTGGTCAATGTACAGAAATAAGAAGAATTTAAAGAGCATGACAGATATCCAGTGAAAAGATAGAACTACAATATTGGGATAGTGTGGACCAGATAGTACCAGATCACTTACTTGAACAGCTTGGATAGGGATAAGAGGCTATAACACTAGGATTGTTTAAAGGAAGGAATTCAACAGAGCTCGCTTCATGAAGATCACTAGGTCTGTCACGATAACAAATTTCCTGAACGATTAATTGTCTCAGAAATGATTGCCGTAAACGATAAAATTGTTGGAGACCATTTCAAATTGATATAATGATGATGACATAATATTGCAACTATGTCCTGTCAAAGATCAATAAACGTTACTTTCATTTAAACGCTTAAATCTGGAACTGGTAAACAAAGTCAACAAAAACCCCGAAAACACAAATAAAAGGACTCTTAGTGTCTGTTCACAAAAAATAAACTTGAATAAAAACTAAACATTAAAACAAAATGGAAATAAAATCTACATTCAACCAAAAAAGTGATGTATGCCAATCGCCGTTTGTGATATGTATGTTTTCCCGGGGATTTCTTACTGTCTGTCAAACGTTTGCAACATTTTTAGAAATGACGGCTTTTCAATAATATTAAAGGGAAACATTTCTGTATTAATTAAGCGAACTACACTGTCTGTGAGTGCGCACCACTTTGCGCCGTCCTTTTTGTATGTTTCCTTGTGAGCGTGTGCGTATGAATCTCGGACACGCGCTCAACTCTGACAAACTGCTTGCTCAGCTCGCTCTGCTCGCGCTCGGCTCTGTGTCTGCGCTCGCAACTCTGCTGAAAGGTTAGTGAGTCTGAGAGTTTGAATCACTTTGTGTATTTGGAAGGAATTATTTAATTGGATGAAAAAGGCCAGTCTTTGATTAGCTGGGAGCTCATTTACATATAATGCAGAGTTGTGTGCGCAGACACAGAGCCGAGCGGAGGAGGAGAGTGAGCTGAGCGAGCGGTTTGTTAGAGTTGAGCGCGTGTCCGAGCACCTTTGAGCGAGCGAGCGCGCGCACCTGAGATTCATACGCACACGTTTACAATTATTGCTCCTTAAGATAGCTCTGTGCCCGAAAACCTGGTGGCACAAAAATCACGCCATACTGTACGGAGAGGAGCGAAGCGGCGCGCCAAATAGACACAGGGGAAACAGTATCTGACGGGGAAAAACGACTCGACGGGACACCTGCTTGCAAAAGTCCAGCGGTTCGCCTGGAAAATGCTCCGAAATGCTCCCACACTGTTACGTTCAACTTTGTAACCAGTTCTATTTTGAAGTTTATCCCAATATCAGCTAGTGTTTCTTACGCATACTAATTGAGCTAAAACGCTGGAGAAGTAAAAAATAGCGCACCTGATTTATTAGTTTACTCCTCCCTCACGCTGAGAAAATGAGAAAAGGAGGGGCGATTGGAGAGCACCGGAGTTAAGTCTTTTGTCATCCAGTGTCGAAACAGGAAAAGGCTGGTAAAAACGATAAAGACGATAAGTGAAAATGATCAAACTCATTTTAATTATCGTACGATTAATTGATTTATCGTTTATTGCTGCAGGCCTAAGCAACACCTTGCATACTGAACGTAAACGGAGCTAGTACGGGAAAAAGTATGCTGGACTTTGTTCTGTGTGCCCTAAAGTTTAGATGTTGCACAAGTGACCAAACTGAAAATCATAATTAACTATTACCTAATATGGTGATTCTCTGGGCGGTGACAAAGAGTTTGAGTAGCATAATATATCACTGAAAAGAAGAGAAAGGCCAACCTTTAATGGGGAAATATTTCAGACTGTGATTAAACAAATTATAATAATAATAAAAATGCAACATGGATGACAGAACGTTTACATTTGTACGCACATTTTTTCAGGTAATTTAGAATGTTGGAAAACGTGATTTAAGTGTTCAACATCTGTTACGTTAGTGTAGAAATGTAATTTCACACACAGGCCTAATAAAAACACAAGTTTACATGTCCATGTAAGAGTTGGCATCTGCAATAACACAGAGCCAATACAGAGCCGGCCCAAGGCACAAGCAAACTAAGCGCCTGCCTAGAGACCCAGCAGGACCAGAGTAACAATAATGCTTTTGATTTTCTGTAGTTTGTTTTATTAACTAAATCTTTTACACATAGTTTTTCTAACATACATTTACAAAGTTTTAAGAATGAGTTCATCTTATTATTAATCTTGATTTATTTTTAAAACATCTGTGTTCGCTTGATTCAGGTAACTTTATTTAAATTAGTAAGTAGATAGGTGCTATTTATTGTTTATTTTATTCTGTCTGTTTTAGTACAATTAAGTTTTTTTATGTTTCAACATCTAAGTGTTATTTGTTGCATGTTTTTGTTGCATTAGAACTTATGTTGCAGTACCTTCTTCATGTCTCACTCTACAGGGTTATTTCAGTTTTTCTATAGTTCTGCTGCTATAGGCTTAGACTGCTGGAGGACAATCTGACCAACTCTCTCTCTGCTACTCTCTGTCCATTCTACTTAGTTACCGATATTTCAACCTTGTTAACCTTTTGTTTTCTCTTAGTTTTCTTCTCTCCATAGTAGCCACACCTGGGCTGGTTCTGTTAGCTGAGACAGCTTCTTGGAGGAGAACATGGGCTGAGATGCTTCCAGTGACGTTCTACAACTGCTGCTATAAAGTCCTTTTTTTCCAGTATCCTCTGCATCTATTTTAGTTTTCTGCCTCTTCAAACCCCCAGTCGGTCATGGCAGATGGATGCTTGTACTGAGTCTGGTTCTGCTGCAGGTTTCTTCCTGTTAAAGGGGAGTTTTTCCTCTCCACTGTCGCTACATGCATGCTCAGTATGAGGGACTGCTGTAAAGTCAACGACAACACAAGCCATTGTTTCTGTCTGCTGATTCCAGAGGAGTGAATGCTGCAAGTCAATGACTCGATGAATCTGCTGGGGTTCCTTAGATTGGAAACTTTTTTAAATTGATTTGTTTATGATGCATCTTTGATTTCAATTGATTTTCTTGTGAAGTGCCTTGAGGCGACATCTGTTGTAAATTGGCGCTATATAAATAAACTGATTCTTGATTGTTGATCATTTCAACATGCAGAATAAATAAATAAATAAATAAAAGCATGTAATACATGTCAGGCTTTCAGTAGAAGGTAAACAACATAAGTTAATTGTGTGTAAGTGATCAGGGTGCCATAATTAAATTCTGCTTAGGGCCCCGTGGAGGCTTGGTACGGCCCTGAGCCAATAGGTGTGTATAGTACAGTATTTATCACTTAGTGGCCTGTTTTAGGTCAGGTTCGATCTGACAGCAAGGAAAAAATATGCTATAAGTTTTTTCCCTGACCTACATTCTCTTCTGCCAACGATGATAAAAGTGCTGCTAAGGTGATAAAGTCAATCCACGGCACAAAGAAATATAGCTTCAAACTGCAGCCATTGCTCTACATTCAGTGTTTGGGCCACAAATGAGGGCGAATGAAGCACCAATCATTTAAAAAATCTAACAGAACGTAAAAGCTGCAAATTTTGTCCCATACATGTAATTTGTTGCCAACAGTGTTTTTAGCACAGGAAACAGGATAATATTTAAAAACATAAGTACGTCCCCTCTGTAGTTAACTGGAAACAGCGACCTATTTAAGAATATGAATGATATTATTTCCTTTTTTTTTTTTTAAATGTACTCAGCTCATTTAAAGGAAACAGGCAGCAGTTGTTGTAAAGAAGAAACGAGTTTGGAGCTCGCTACAGCAAAGCTAATGGCGACGTCGTGGGTCACGCTGTTCCCAATTTCAATTACACTATATGGGCGCAAAACCCGAGAACACGCACTCTATCTGCCTCACACAGCTCTCAGGTGAGCAGGGAGACGAACTCCATTTAGGCCAGTTTCATGCATCACCAGTAACAGCTCTTAGATAAGGCTCTGCTTCGCCCGGCGCTGATTACTCAAAACTGATTAAAAAGTTGCTCACCTGCAAACGCGAGTGTCCAAAAATTGGCTGGGATCCTGCACAAACAGATCAAAGAGTAAAAAGTGGCTTTAAGGCATGTCTCCACAAAGTGTCTCTCTGCTGCACATTATCAGAGCGTGAAGGGAAGAATTACAGCAACAGAGGCGAGGACAGATCCAGCAGAACATACGCAGACGGGAGCAGGTATCAGCATCATTTCAGCGAGTAGAGAGATATTTCTGCTGCTTTTCTGATAGATACAAACATTTTAGAATGTTCTGTCTTATTAATCATGTGTGTTATTTAAAAGTGAAGCTTATGTAGAAAGCTTATAATCAGTACCCTGTGATGGCAAAATCACTTCATTTCATAGACTTGATTCAGTGTGAAAATTCAATAAAATGATATGGTTCACTAGAGTCAGTCCCCTCCTTGTATTCAGTTTCTTAGGCAGTATTTTTCTTTTTTCTTCGATCCCACCTGATATGATTTGTGTTTCTTTTCAGGCTGTGTGAATGGCATCACTCTTTAACTGAGGGCTGCATTGTGTCTCCAATTAGTTAAGTCTGGAGTGTTTCCAGTAAGTACGCTAACTTAAAGTAGAACACTAATTAACCATGCTATTAGTAGGATTAGGGTTTTTTAAGTCTTGCCTCCCTCAAACTAACAGCTTAAGTCTCCAGAACCAACCAACCTGGATTCATACTAAACTAAGATCCCAAGAGAGTTAGCTAACGCAGGTAATTAGGTAATATCTTTCAGATCTCAGCTTGTTCCTTATGTTCCTAACAGACTGCAGGTTTATTTGTAAAGGCTCAGTAATTAGAATGGGAGGTGAATCTTTTAATTTTCAGGCTCCTCCCCTGTGAAATCTTCTCCCAGTTTTATTCCCAGACAGTCACATTGTTTACTTTTCCGACTAGCCATAAACTTTCATTTTTGATTAAGCTGTTTATTACATTTTCTTAGAATATCTATGTCTTTAGTTATGCTGCTATAGGCTTACAGGAGGAGAAATTGACCAATGTTCCTCAATCTGCTACATTCTCCTACTACTCTCCAATGTTGCATTATTTGCCTTTCTTTGCACCTTTACCTTCCTAAAGGGGGAACCAGCTATGCTACTGCTACTACCAACTCCCTACATATATTTTTCTGTTTTTCAACATGTCATTAAGACCCCACATAGCAATTTTAGCATTTAGGCTAACTTTAGCATTTTAGCATTTTTTTAGCGTGTGACGTGTTTGTTTGTTTTTGGCCGTACTAGAATAAAGTTTAATTGTACAACCACTGCAGTAGTTGGCAGTGGCGCTCTCATTGTCAGAGTGAGCAGGGAGACTGGCTTCTCTGCTGTTGCTGCACTGAAGACCAAGTACAGGTCCCAGCTAGACATTGAGCAGGAGCGGAGAGTTTCAGTATCAATGAGCAAAACGGGCCCATTGTAGCCCTTAATCCTGACTTCCTCATTTTGATAAAAACAGAGTGAAAAAATCAGCACTAATTGTTTTGATTTTTGTTTTTTTATTTTAAAGTGTTTTATATATTGTGCTTCTGAACTGAATTTGAATTTGTTATTATTTATTAATTTTATAAAATTTTATTTTTCAGCATCAAATGGTGCAATAAGTCGGTCAAAAATGTTTACAGTTGAAAAAAGGATTTTTTTTTTTATTTTAGGCAAATTGATGCACTTAAAATCTTTTCTGCTATAGACTAAAAACAATGTTAATAGTTATTCTTTGTTGTAAATTGAACTCTTTTTTGTTTTCTTTAATGTTAATAAGGATATAATTTTATGCAGAGGTGTACTTATAACAAGAGAGTGTGGGGGGGGGGGGGTTTGCTTTCTTCTTGCTAGGGGGGGCGTAACAGAAAATAATTGAGAACCACTGCTTTACGCTAACATTCAAATTAAACACGTTAGGCAGTTTTTAACTGCACAAAACGTCGGTCTTACTTATCATCACCTGGAGTACAAAAACAATCTTTGTGTACCCGTAAAATCCAAAAGGCCTCGCTAAAGCAAAAACAGTAGAAAACAATTTAAAACAGTGTTGCTATACATTCTCAACAGCCTCAGAGTCCATCCAGTCCAGGTGCAAAACTATCAGGAGAGAATCACACAGCCCTGAGTCCGAACAGCTGAGGAATGCACGGCAGAGAGAAGCTGCTGATGAGATCGGCTTCTGAGGGTGTAGGAGGGACGGTGGGACACAAAGGTACCAAGACAGGAAAGAAATGAGATGGGGAGTGTGTGTGTGTTCATGTGTGTGTTGGTCCATTTGGATCGTGCTGGAATGCGCTTGTCTAAAGTCAGGAGCAGCATCAGGCGGAGACAGCGATGTAGGGGACATCTTTGTCCTAAGACAGACACACGACGGCGCTAAATAAATCAGCCAGTTCTAGAAATAAGTGTGAGTGAAGTGTTTACAGTACAGTGGCATAAAAAAAAGCACCGGGAGACACAGAGAGGGAAATTCACTGGCCTGAGTCACATCCAAGCAGGAGGAGGCGGATTAATAAAAGATTCTGAGCTCAGTTGTTGCTGTTTTTTGTTTGTTTGTTCTAAGAAAAAGAAATACAGTAAAATGTGAGGTCTCTTGACTGTGCTGCTTTTTACCTTTTCGTAACATGAATAAACTAAACTGAATGAGGAATAGTTAGGCTGGCAACACAAAAACAAAGCACGTTTGAAAAGCACGATGGTAGAACTACTGGTGTTACCTAAATATGCGTAGGACGACTTTTGGCTTAAACGAGCGAAGATGCTAACTTTGGCAAGCTCAGCATCTCTCCTGTTCTTAAAAAAACATTCCCCTGCTTTTTTTAAATAAACGCACTGGTATGTTTTTAACATGAGAGTTTGTTCTCACGTGCAAAACAAATCAACCAAGCACAGATTCCAGTGTGTGAGCTTAATTTGTACAAAACATGTTTTGCATTTGTGCAAAACTTGGCTTGTTGGCATGAAACATTTATGCAGGAATTTAACTCCATACACAAACACAACACATCACTCCAGAGATCAAAGTCAATCCCTCCTCACCACTGGGACATTATCTTCAAACTTCTTAGGAAAATGAGATTCAGCGCACGTGGAATGTCCTTGAGAAGTGAGCTGAACACGAACACAGAGCTGGATAATTACCACTAGTTGGTGACAGGATGTCCCTAAGAGCTGTGTTTATCTATAAATAGTGACCTTAACTGTGTGTGTCATCGATGTTTAAACTCTAATTAGTGACTCCTTTACAGAACCACGTCGCCTGCAACAGTATTACAGAACAAGGAGGGGAAACAAACCTGGGAGTTCATTAAGCTCAAAACTTTCAGCTTCCGGTTGTTGATGCAAGATTTATTTATTTATTTTTAAAAACCACTTCTTTTAAAAGTACTAGTGATAAAAGCACACATACTAAAACAATGTTTTAAATAGAGAGGTAGAAGGTTTTTAACAATTGGAATGCATTTGACGATCCATAGTTCAAAATTTAAAAAAAAGGGGCAAAGTTAAACTTTATTTCAAAACCATAAAACCATGATTAAGCCGCTCCAGGTTGGAGCAGCTCTGCTACTTTCGTTTATTTTTATTTAGGTTTTTTCTTAAATATTTTATACCTCCGTTTCTAGCAGAAATATCACTTTTTTAAATTATATTCTGGACATTGTGCAGCTGGAAAGGATTTTTTTGCTGACAATCTCTTTTACTTTTCAAACTTTTGTTATGACGGGTAACCATAGCAGCAAGGTAGCAGCTGATTAGCATCAAAAAAGCCAATAACACAATGCAAGCTGTCAACTGCTGTCTCTGCATGGGGATCTAGGAGGAGTGAATGATGCAAGTTAATGACTTGATGCAAACTGCTGGGTTTACTATTGAAAACTTTTTAAAACGATTTAAACAATAAACCAATTTTGATTGACTGTGGGATAACTAGTATCATTTTTTTAATGCATGTATCCTTGGACTGAAATCATTTTTTGTAATGTGCCTCCAGACGACATGTGTTGTGATTTGGCGCTATATAATTAAACTGAACTGAATTGAATGGCTAACAGGCTGAATGCTGGGGAACATGTTAACTTATTCTTCATCAAGAAGATCATTACAGACAACCCAGACCATCCTCTTCATTGGGTTGTCATACAACATACGAGTGTCTTCAATCAGAGGCTTCCTCAGATCTGATACAGAAAGATTTTGCTGCCAAATTAATGCTTAGAGAGAAGAAAAGTGAATTTTTTCCACATTCTGCAGCTCAAACGTTCCCCAGAGTACAACTAAGGGACGGATTGTTTATCGACAGTAAGAGAGCAAAGGACGAGGGTCAGAACTTTTATTATTTTTAGAACAAACATGTTCGGAGAGTGCAAACATTCGTATGTTCTGCTGTAAAACATTAGACAATTTTATTTTAAAATTGAGGCAATAAAATTGAGGTTTGTCACCATTTTTAGTTTTTCACAAATGGAAAAGGGTTAGAACCAGCTTTAGTGAAAGTAGGCTCTAATGTAATCAAATTAACATGACAGGTGGAGCTACAGCAACAGAAGGAAGACTAATAGGATCAGACTTTTTCCATCTTTGAGCAAGTGTCACACTTACAGGTTTTTACTGTGGAAAGGCTCAATGCACTTGAAAACAATGAAAGGCAGCAAGAGCAAAGTTGTGCAAAACCAATGTGTGAACATGAAAACTAAGTGTGTTCCACAATCCTGACTGAAAAGAAGGGTGATGGATGTGCCGTTTGTCTGTCAGTAAGCTACATAGTGTTTGTAATGAGTATTGGGGAGCGCTGTTCCTGTTCCAGGTGAATCTGAGCGACCAGCCATGCTGAACAGCACAGAGAGAACTGGAGACTGATATAGAAAGAATGACAGCGATTGGGGATGCCCGCTTTCGCCGTCTTCTGTATTCACAACCACAGACAGATGAATAAACTTTTTTTATTTATACCGAGATCAGCCTCCATGCGGGTATTTATGTCAGGAGGTAAAGTTTCTTTAAGCTACATCTTTCATGGAAACATCAGAACAACTAAATAATTCAGACATGATTTATAAATATGAAACAAATAATTCATAATTGGATGGTTTTACAGGTTTTCTGCTGATGGTTTCTTTGATTACATTGTAAAGCCCTGAGGCTTGTAAAAACTGAACATGCTACGTAGATTTTACTGTCAGAAAAAGACAAATCCGCAGCTTAAATTTACTGGGAAACATAGATAGGACAAATGACTTTATGTAATCTCTGCAAGTACTGTATAACAAAAAATATGAAGCTGTTCATGAAAACAGCACTATGATTCCAGGAGAAAATGGAGTACTAATGACGCTCCCATTTCTGCAGCAGCAGGAGGGGTTATCATGCTAGAAGAGCAGTAATTATTTTAATCAGCTTTTTAAAATCTGAATATATTCTCGAAGCTGGGCCTCATTTTTGTACCTACCTTCTGTTCCAGTTTTAATTTCAAGCATTAAACCCGTGGTTCCTAAAGCAGGAAAGTGATGGGAAATTAATTCCATAATTTTAAAACCAAATTTTAAAAAAAGGCAATCCTGGATAAAACATAACTGAGCCACTAAATAATTTCTAATTCAAATTATTTCCACTGTTTTCTATTTAAACGGCTAAAGTGAAACTGGATTTGTATCCACTATATGTCAGAGAAAACCCGTATATAATCATATTTCTATTGAAATTTATATGAACAGTCAGAGAAGGTCATAGGTCAAGGATGACGTACAGGAAATGAGTGCTCGACATAAAGATGTGACGTTGGTAGAACTGATCCAGCAGAGGAGAGCCACACAGTCTGAATAAGAAGGATTTGACGGAGCATGTGAGCTGAGTCAACTCCAGCCAGCGTGTCTGGGAGCTCCACGACCTCAACGTGAGCCCACGCAGGGACATGTGCTGGACTGACATGCACACACCAGTGATGCAGTTCGCACAAAACCGAGTCCAGTTTGTTGGTTGATCTGTTGACGTTGACCGGGAATTAATCTTTTGTTGGAACAAAAACAAACAATAGATCTTTAAAAGCGCAGAGCGTTATTTATGTAATGAATTATGTTTTTATGTTGCATGACCCCTAACTACAATCTGACCACTTCTCTCTCTGCTACTTTCTTCCTTTGTCCAATCTGCTTAGTTACTGTTATTTCAACCTTGTTAACCTTTTGTTTTCTCTTAGCGTTCTTCTCTACATAGTACCCACACCTGGGCTGGCGTTCTGTTAGCTGAGAAAGCTTCTTGGAGGAGAACATGGGCTGAGATGCTTCCAGTGATGTTCTACAACTACTGCTATAATCTCTATTATTTCAGTATCCTGTTTTTCTAATTTAGCTTTCTGTCCTTCCAAACCTCCAGTCGGTCGTGGCAGATGGCTGCTTGTACTGAGCCTGGTTCTGCTGGAGGTTTCTTCCTGTTAAAGGGGAGTTTTTCCTCTCCACTGTCGCTACATGCATGCTCAGTATGAGGGATTGCTGTAAAGTCAACGACAACACAAGCCATTGTTTCTGTCTGCTGATTCCAGAGGAGTTAATGCTGCAAGTCAATGACTCCATGAATCTGCTGGGGTTCCTAATATTGGAAACTTTTTTTAACTGATTTGTTTATTATGTATCTTTGATTTTAATTGATTTTCTGTGAAGTGCCTTGAGACAACACCTGTTGTAAATTGGCGCTATATAAATAAACTCATTCTTGATTCTTGATTCAACATCCGACAGCCATCTACAGTCTAAGCATCGTGTTTACCCCATCAGCTAGTTCCTATAAGGATGCTGTTGGGAGAAGAGCCCTCATATCCACATCACCCATCTTAAAACTCAGGGTTGGTTATCAGAGTATTATGTTTCAGGCTGCAGCTGGAATTTATGGCCTGTTATGGCCTGTCATGTTCAGGCTGTTCAGGTCCGCTAAGCATGTCTGAAGAAAAAAAAAACTTCATTTACTTTATATTGAAGACGTTCTGATCTAACCTTTGTTGTTACTTGACTCTCTAATGTTTTAAGCTGTAGGTCTGGACCTGCAGGTTTCTTTTTTAGACCTTGGTTCTTAATAACTCTGGAGGGAAAGTAAACCTAATCAACCAGCCAACGCTTTTAAAAATACGTTTTCAGGTTCCACAAAAGACATATTTCCACTAAAAGAATCTCATAGACAATATATTCTTCCTCTTTTTTATATTTTTCTTTACTGTAAAATGTTAAAACAAAAAAGTTCATGGAACATGCTCAGCTTCAAATGGTAAAAGTGGTTCCTCAGGGATCCGGGAACAGAAATTTGCCTTGTTTTCAGATGTTCTAACACAACCAAATGAAACACTAGCAGGACTTGAGGAAAGACGTTGCTGGTACACGATTAATGTCAACAAAACCCAGATACTATGATTGAATTGCTACCTAATAGACAAGATTAGAAACACATAAAAATGGAAGTGGGACAGTATTAAATCCTTTGGAGATGGCTGATACCACCTATGGACCTGTAGGACTAAATATAAATCCTGATTTACAGTGGGGAAGCATCATCCCTATATCTATTACACCTTCATCCACTTGGGGGCATTTTTCAGTTTTGAGGCCCAAGCATGGCTTAGAGCAAAAATTACTTTTACAAATATTAGCAGGCTAGACGTTGTTTAATAAAACCAGAAAACAGTTTTTCTAGAGGAAGACTCAGCCTTTCTATTCCCAACTTTAACCAAATTACATCCATGGAACGCTGGACCCAGGTTATAACAGCAATCCAGCAATGATTATTTCCCTTGAGAGAGCCAAAAACATGCAAACTACAATGGATAATAATAGAGTCCGACACATGCTTAGAGTTCAGGTGTAAGATATTAATTATACCGCGGTACGATATACGTATTGAGGGGGTTAAGATACATGTTGGAGAAGGTACAGCTAACTTCCAGGCAGAAATATTAGAACACCTTAATATTGTGTATCTTGGAGAGTTGTGCTTGAAATGTGAGGCACTGGATCTTGGTGGACAAGTTGGAACAACAAGGACAGAAGAATACTAGGCTAGGTGTGTATTTGTTGTAGTAGGAAAGTCTTCACAGGAAACTGTTTGAAGGTGACAGCCATTTCAAAATTTAGCAAAAATATATGTAATGAAGAAGTTGTCTTTCCCCCTCAAGAAGAAAATCAAGCTTCTCTTAATACAAATTAAAACTGAAGAGTTTATCCTCTGATATGCTGCCTATTCTAATGTTTGTGTTGTTTGTATGTATAAAAGTTAGAAATAGAAAATGTCTCTTTGATCCCTGCTTTGTTCCTATGTATCTATACTGGGTCCTATGGGCCTGTGTCCATGTATGTGTAGCAGTTATGGAGCACGTCCGACTCATCACATAGGTCATAATGTTTCTTCTAAAACATGAATTAAGACCTTAAATTAGTTTACATTTCCCTTTAAAAGGATATTAAAAGTGTTTTAGAGGTTAATAATACAATTTGAGAAGTTGTTTTGTTACCAGAAGCAACCAAACAACCCATTAGTAATAAAATTTAAGCAACTAGAAAGCTAATTTGACAGACGTTTTGATTTATCTGTGGCTCTCACAGAGAGTCGACATTAGTCTCACATTTAAATTTCCAATGATGCTCGTTAGAAGGATAGAATCTGTGTAACTTCTAAAATGATAATTCTTTCTGAAAACAATGGGACCAATTTATGAAACGATTCAGATTTTTAACACGCTGGATGGAGCACACCAACACGTTTATAGAAAAAATAGTGAAATAGAAAAAGGAAAGTTGTTCACTAGCCAATTAAAACATTTGTATTCTGGTATATGCTGTAAAGAAGACAATAAATTCTGAAATAATCTCTAAAGATCTTTTTAAGCACCTATTATATTATAATATATTTGTTGGGTTTCTTTCCTTTTCTTTTCTTGGATGGAAGCAGAGAATTACTTTGAGGAATAAACTATTTTCTGCTGTCTGGCTCTTGGAACATGAGATGTGCCAATATTCCCTCAGTGTCTGAAAATGTCTGCATTAGCTTCTCCCTGAAGCTCTGAATCTGACTGTCTGAGTCTTCACCATCCTGGGTTGTCCCGTGTGTGGTCCAGGGCAGTCCCTGCTACTGCACGGAGTCTTATCTGGTTATGTACACAGCTGCATAACATGTGGAGGTCCTATTTATTTTATAAGGAGTTCAGCTGAGGTTTGATATAGGACTCATAAATCATGTAACCCAAGCTTGGACAGAAATGGCAAATTCTTGTACAAGGAGCACACCGGCGCTCGAGACAGAGCATCAGAATAATGGATCAGCTTTTGCTTATCAAACCATTAAACAAGATTGATGGAAACAAATGAAAACTGATGATAAAATGAGCCTTGATATATGTGTGAGATAAAAACTGCAATAAAAAATTTAATTAATTATCTATAAATGTTGATAATTTAGCACATGAACAAAGCAGATGTATTAAAAATGTATTATTACCAACAGCATTCTCACTTAAATGAGTCTAAACATTCAATTTGTGCAAAAAGAATGTAAAAGTTTAAAAGGAGCATTTTTACAACCAGACTAATTGCAATGGTTGTATGAGTTTACAACACAGGAGTTCTCAGAGTTTCTAAGAGAATCCGGTTTTATTCACAGAAACAGTCTGCATGCGTTGGTTCTGGATTTTAAACACGACGGAGGTGTTTAATTGCAGGAGAACAATTTTGGCGATACAACAACCCGTAGATGTTCCAAAAGTCTCATCACCGCGGTTCTCCAGGAAAAGATTCAACATTACCTTCACAACGAGGATCCGGAGAGACAAGTAACGATAGCAAATCAAATCAGTGCATTTGTAATCAAACATACAAATTAAAAAAGGCTCTCACTCGAGGTTTTAAAAGCTTTCCAGCATCAACACTACTTATTTTATCTTGGAACACATTAAAGCACGAAGATCTTCTTACTCCAGGCTGCATCCCGTCTCCTGACTCCCACATGATGATTAGGAAAGATTTATGAGTCGGAATCAACCTGATTGTCCTTTTCTCTTGTTCAGTCCACACTCTAAATCTGCCAGCCTCCATGTAATCATCATTCTTCTCTTCTATTTCTACATGATCTCATATGTCATTCTGCAGGTTTGCTACGGTCAACAGTAAAAAATGAGGAGAGGATAAAGTAATGTTTGGTGTTTTCTTCCAAAAACATCATAAAATATTTACGAAATATGAAGCATTTAAGAAAGATGAAATAAATAAATTGATTTTTGTTTACATTAACAATTTAACACACATCTCTTAGTCTGAAGAAATAATACAAGATCTTGTTCCCTCCTGGCAAAATAAACCTGCTAACCAAAATTCATTCTAGTAATTATTAAACGGACCCACTAATTTATTTTAATTAGATTGGCCTTTTTATGAGTCTTGAAATATTCTCAAGGTCAAATACTGAACAAAAAAGCATCAATGTTATTGTTTCTGTTTCTGCCATCTAACTAACTTTTATAACTCCATCTGCACATTCAGAAAAGAAATACATCTGCCAAAGCCTGAAAGCAATGACGTTACTGTATGTTACAAAATCAAAAGCAACTCTAAATATCGTCGGGGGGTTAAATGTATAAGCATTTCTTAGGAAATAGACCGCATCATTCAACAGGCTGGAATAGACTGCGGGTAAGAAAGATAATATTTTACAGCGGATCTAAAATGAACAGACTTTCTATTCCAAATATTGGAGGCAGTGGAAAATAATCAATGAATTCAATTAATTTAAAAAAGTGTTGTGTTTTTACTAATGCTGTGGAAAAAAGGACACTTGTACTTCTGCCTGATCAAAATCGCAAATGAAAGCATTGCCACCAATCACTGGCAACTGTGCTTTATTCTTTTTCAATGCTTAATGTTCAAAATGAAAGGAATCAGAAAGATTAATATATGGAGATTTTGGAAGAAAATGCTGTTTTGTCTTCTGACATAAAAAACTACTGAAAAATACCAATGTAATTATTACTGACTTCCTCAGAGAAAGCAAAGACTAGAATCTCATTGAAAATCTTTGGGTTTAAGAGAAGACAAATGTCCATGCCAGAGTCTGAATAAAAGATTTGTCAAAGGAAAATGAGCTCGGGTTTCTCAGAGGATGTGTCAGAGACGTACAACAAACAACTTCAGATTTTTGTCCAGCAAAAGGAGACAAGAGCAAACAGAAAAACCGATGCTGGATGAGTCCAGACTTAGTTTGACCCTAGAAAACACAGACACAGAGATTATTACTCAGGTAATCCAATTAGTAACCACCGACTACACACCTTTCTCAGCAGCGTTCACACAGGATTAGGACCGAGTAAACTTTCTGCCAACTACACAAACGTGAAGCATTTTCCTTCGTTCTAAAACAATCTAAAGCTTTGAACACCAACCATTATAGATACTAGATGGAAAAATGATTACTATAATTTCTATCCATGGTGACCCCAATGATGATTCCAAGTTTGCATGTCTTCCCAGAGATGTGTTGAGATGTTCCTAGAGGATAGAGGATGAGGCTAGAAACCAATAATTGTGACGGAGTTCCAATGTGTGATTCAAAAATCACCACAACCTTGGACAACCATCAGCTACTGCATCGTACAAATAGACTCTGCACAGATTATCCATGTTTTCTTGATGTCATACTGCCACTTTGATTCTGTGGGAAAGGTCCCTTACAAGAAGACACATTTAAATGAATAACAATGATCCTACTTATTATTTTTGGTAGATTATTCACAGACAAGATTAATAGTGATAAAAGCAACAGTAACAGATCAATTTGTGTAACTTTCTAAAGGTCTAAAGACAAAGGTTACAAAGCTATGACTATGAAACCTGACCAGGTACATATGCCTTTACATAAAACCCTTGAACCTAACCAGAATGCAGTCATTGAGTCAAAGTTTAATCTATTTTCCTCTGACCAAACCAGAATATACCACAATTGTAGGATGTAAATCCAAAACTAAACCAGGCTGGGCTGAAACATTAAAAAAATCAAGATTCTAAAATAGTGTTTCAAGCAAGATTATACTGTCCTTTTAGGTGTGAAACTGCTTGAAACACAAAGGAAATTATTATATTTTATATTTTATCAACACCATTCATCCATTTTATATTGGTCCAAGATCAGATAGTGACTATTCCAGGTCAGTGATTCTAGTGAGTCAATATGTTCTCTGGAATCTCCTAATACTTATAGATGGGCAAAAAGTGGACAATCCAGCTCTATACTATCTCTAAGGCTAATAAGGGCTGGGATGCAGCTTTGATTGCGGTTTGTGGCTCAACTTTACTGGGATAAAGTACCAGAAAGCCCACAAGCCATCTATAGCCCAACAAAACCTGCAGGTCACTTATCCATCTCTGGCTATACGAACTACAGGAATCAAGAATCAAGAATATTTATATAGCGCCAATTTACAACAGATGTCGTCTCAGGGAACTTTACAAGAAAATCAAATAAAATCATAGATACATCATAAACAAATCCATTTGAAAAAGTTTCCAATCTAAGGAACCCCAGCAGATTCATCGAGTCATTGAATTGCAGCATTCACTCCTCTGGAATCAGCAGGCAGAAACAATGGCTTGTGTTGTTGTTGACTTTACAGCAATCCCTCATACTGAGCATGCTTGTAGCGACAGTGGAGAGGAAAAACTCCCCTTTAACAGGAAGAAACCTCCAGCAGAACCAGGCTCAGTACAAGCAGCCATCTGCCACGACCGACTGGGGTTGAAAAAAAGAGTTTATAGCAGCAGTTGTAGAACGTCACTTGAAGCATCTCAGCCCATGTTCTCCTCCAAGAAGCTGTCTCAGCTAACAGAACGCCAGCCCAGGTGTGGCTACTATGGAGAGAAGAACAGTAAGAGAAAACAAAAGGTTAACAAGGTTGAAATAACGGTAATTTAGCAGATTGGAGACAGGAAGAAAGTAGCAGGGAGCAATCTAGCTTTTTTCAGTGGGAAACTATAGCATTCCTGAGAACCTCACACTTCTCAACACAGCAAAACCAGAAATGTTAAAACTTTTTCCCCTTATTTGAAGCAGTTTTTAACCTTTCCTTTCATATGCTCTGATTTTCACTTCCTCCATTTGCTGGTAGGCCAACTTTTACTTGTTGGTTTTTACGAGTTCTCAAGTTTTAAACATGAACCCAAAAAACCTAGCATGTGGCTCAGATTTATGTCTCCACAATGTGAGTAATACATGTTCACACACGCGGTTTAGGGAAGCGGCAGGAGAAGGAGGAGGTGATTTGGGATTAGGGTGAGTTATGTGCTGCATATGGGTTGCTATAGCAGCAAGTGGGTGCGCGGTGCCAGGAGTCTCCACTTGTCCCACAGTCACACAAAATTCCTTCTCCGTAAAATAACGAGAACATGGCCAACACAGAAAAATGAACACATAGAAGCAAACACTAACACGGACAGCCACACACACCTGAAATCAGCTTGTTCTAATGGGTTCCTGTCTATTTGTGCGTCCTACCAGCACTCAACAAGATCTAACTTTCTGGTAAGTCAGGGCACACCGACCGGCTTTGCAACATGCCAGCTGGAGTGAAAACTCGGTGTTGATAATGTTAAAAAACGATGATGATGATGGTGGCGATGATGAGAGTAGGAGTGGCCTTATGATCGAACTGTGAGAAGGACTCAACTGACACCTCGTTCAGCCTTGGCGATGGGAATAAGAGGCTCTGTAATCAGTTCAGCTCTCCCTGAAAAAAAAAAATCAACTTTGTGGCCATGAATAATAACAGCATCATTAGGGGAGTTTATGCTCTGGTGGACCAAGAAAACAGTCGTGTCAATCAATAACAATGACCTTTACTAGCAGGTCTACTAGCCTGCATATGAGGGATGTTTATGGGAACCGCTGAACAAATAATGGCATCGTTACAACAACTGTTGTTCTGTCATTTCTTTCAACTGGTGTGTTTAACAGAAAAAACGTCAAAATAATAAGCAGTTACTGCACAAAGTAAGACGAACATTGTTAAACTTGTATGTTTTTCCAGTCTAGTCTCTAAAACAATTAATGTTTTTGTCCTTGATTTAACAGTAGTGACAAAAAAAACAACACTATTATGCTTATAAAATGTAATTATTCTCCATCTATCAACTTGAACCTAAGCTTGTGGTAAAAATTCACCAGGAAGTAAACCAGATGAGAAACAGGTATGTACACGAGTTCAAACACTTCCTGTGTCTTAGTTTCAACAGCAGGGCATGGGTGAAAAAGCCTCCAAAGGGAGGCATACATCCTATAAGTAGACGCTCAAACTACCTCAACTGACCAGTTTTAGCTTTATAGAGCAGCAGCTTAACTTTAAGCCTCTTCAAGATGACTGAAGACCTCACCTTATGTCAAGGACAGACCCTGGCTGCCCTTTGTAGGAAGCTAACTTTAGTCCCCGGCGTTGAGGTTCCTACCCTATCACTAAAGCTGAGGGAATGAGTCTAAATGGGCCAATAAACGATGAGCTTTACCTTTTGGTCCAACTCTTTCCCAACCTTGACGACAAGATCAATGCTGCCATTACTGCAGACAAAGCCCTGATCTGTCTACCCTTCCTCGGCTGCATTCTGCCATCACTCATCATCAAGACACAGGGATACTTGAACTCCCCTGCTTGAGCCAGAGACTGACTTCGACCCGCCAGTAGCAGTCCACTGTACTGCCATGGCACGTTCAACCATAACTACTGCACTACAAAAACCTCTGGACAAACTTTTTAGTTGTCAAACAGGAGCAGCAACCCAGGCAAAGACAACACCTGGATAAAGAGAGCCGTGGATCACTCAACATTTGTATAAAAGAAGGCTCGTTGTTGCAGAACATGCAAAAAAGTGGATGTGACGAGGAAAGCGCAGGAAAAATGAGGCACCTGTGTCTGTTGTCTGTTTACAGCTAATGCAAAGTAAGGTAACTTCTTCCTGATGTGGCATGAGTTGCACTATTGTCCGTTTAACTTGCTAATGGCACATGAAAGTAGAGTTTTATGTGTGTTTGCATACAGCCATAGAAAATGTAATAATTAAACAAGTCTATATAGCAGTAATGCAGTACAAATGCTTTTTCTCAAGAACATTTCAAATAAGTTGTAGTTTCAATGAATCCCACAGACGGATCTTATGGTAATTACACACATTTCCAATGATCCTACTATGCAGTCAAGCACAGTTTAATATTAAAATGGATAAAGGTTTTCTATTTTTCAAAAAAATCAAAATAAATCAAAAGAGAAAAAACAAAAAAACTGATTTGAGAAAAAAAAAGAGGCCTCTAAAGTATGAATAATGATCTCAGAGTGTTGATTACTGATTTTGTTTTCTCCAAGGCACCTGAAACTATGAGCACAACTGTTATGTGTGCTTCACTCATGCAGGTTACTGCTGAGCGTAACACGCCTAAGGAATAAGGAGGACAACCAGGGGAAGCTGCTGCCTGCAATCTACGCAATCAGAATGATGAAGAAGACAGAACTTCATTTATCTATTCTGGTTCAACGCACTGAGAGTATTTATGTAACCAGACTCATCCACCATGAGAACGGAACAGAGCAGACAGGTTTCCAGATTAATAAAGGTACGTAGTTTAGTGATCGTACTGCAAAGTTGTTTTGTTAGAGTGGCTGAAAATTTAAATGAACAAGAGTCAAAGGTAACATGACGCCCATCATGAAGAAGGTACAAATAGAGCCTTCAGAACAGCAAATGTTATTTAAAAAGGAATCTGAAGACAAACTTGGGGTTCATTTTTGGAAAAATAAAATGAATAAATCATTTCTCTTTATGATTATACCTGTAACGAGTATTTTTCATTCGCGTGAATGCAGTTGAGATGGAACAGATTAGCTTATCTGAGTTATCACCAGTTTCACTCGACACAGGAAACACTTTAAAAGTCAAATCCCAAAGCTCACATGAATAACTCGTGTTCTCTTTGCAACTTCAGCACACTGAGCTAAAATTACCCACCCACCCTTCCAACATAAACTAGTTATCGCATCACGTTTCGATCTTCTGTTGTTACGAAATGAAATCTTCCTAAGTGACTTCTAGAGTGATGATAGATGAGCTTTTGGGCTAGTCGGCATTTTTGTTCCTGCATCATGTCGTATTTGCATTCTTGTCTCTGCAGCTTTATATTTAGGATCCATTTGGAAGATCTAGCAAGCAGTCGCATTCAAATCACTATGAGCTTGATTTAAAAAAACATGGATTCATTTATTTTAGGGCATTGTTGCCATGGTTATAGGCTCATGGTAGTTTATGTTTATTTTGACTGGTTGGCAGAAACTAGCTTTAGAGAAAGGTGATATTAAAGTGTAGGGCAGGCTTCCACGTGTGCATTTGTGAGGTCAGACGCTGATGTTGGATGAGAAGACCTGGCTTTCGGTCTCCGCTCTGAGTCATCACAAATGTTTTCTTTCATAAGGAGGTCAGGACTCTGTGCAGACCAGTCAAGTTCATCCACACTAAACTTTGCTTCCCTTAAATGTTCACACAGTGTTAGGAGAAAAAGCAAATACCAGAATGTTTTGGCATAATGTAGCATTAACCTTTTCCTTTCAACAGAACCAAGCGACGGAGCCCAGACCAGGAAGCATGAATCATCAGTGCAGGGAACACGTCTCCACTGCTTTAATAATGATTTTATACAGCCGTTTAGACTCTTACGTTAACAGCAACGATTTAATAAAATATTGGGCTTAGTTAATATTTCAGAAGGTAAAAAATTATAAAAAGAGTTATCAAAAATACTTGCAGAAAGTCTTTAAAAGGTAAGTCTACTCTGGTGGTTAAGCCCTGACCAATATGTAGCTCAGCAACAGTTGGTGGAGGCGTCACGTTTTTGGGTCAAAACAGGGTGGAAACCAAACAGACAGCGCCAGCCTCTCCTGCCCTGCTCCCTGTGTGATGTGTTGGTAGTGTGCTGCCTCTCTGTGTCTGTGCACCCTCCAGGCTGAAACACAACACAGCAAAGCGAGCTGACATGCAGTCTCTAGAGTTTTCCCCAATGACTACACCACGCACTGCTGAGCCAACACGCTGCAAAACTGCATCTGCCTGGATGAATGTTTTTCCAGCTCCACACATTCTTGTTAGCGTTCACGTTTGATGTTCAGCATTTGGCACTTTGCTTTCTACAAACAGCTGTGCCACTTTATCTATCTGCATCTCCTTACGCCCTGGAGATGGTTCTTCTCTCTTCCTGGCATTTCATCTGCTTCCTGTTTTTGTCTCCAACAGAAAACTCTGGAAGAGGACAGACAGTGAAAGTCAGACAGGACAGCTGACAGATGTGGTAATGGATGTGGATCCAAACGGTGCGGCTAAAATTGGTTTTGGTTTGGAGACTTCAATTGTCCTTGCCAACGTTGAACCCAACCTTTAACCAGTTTGTATTTAAATCAGCTATTGAAACGTAAAAGCCTCTGTGTGCCTTCCCTGCACCGAGGGGAAGGTCATTGCAAATCCCACATTGTTCACATGAACTCCAAAAACAGACATGAGCGCTCACACATGCATTCCAGTGACTAATTCCCTTCTAACCAGCATCCTGCAAGACATGCAAGCCTTACAGAACTGGTCATCACATCATCTGCTAAATCGGCAACAGTACAGCTAAGATAACAGTGCAGCTTTTATTCCTTAAACATTATTAGGATTTTGATTTCTTTTTTTTTTTAAACAGGCAGGATTTGATGAGGGTTCAGAACAAAACACATAAAAGACCTTAAAATCCCACTGAGCTAAAACCTGAATCCTAAACTTAATGATTGCTTGGGTTTTAAAAATAGTGTAAAATCAACATAATATCACCTCTACCTCCAACCTCACCTTCACTTTAAATAACAGCCAGTTGATTAGCAGTCGGGCAAAATTGGCTGCCCAACAGCACAATAGTCCCCAACACACAATAAGGTCTTAGCATGGATAAAGTAGGATAATAATCAGACCATTTCCCAATTGAGATGTTGAGGAACATGTATTAAAAACCAACACACTGCCAGGAAATCAGCTGTTATGACCTCCACCCGTCCTGCCAAGAGCCGGCAAATATCCAACCAAAATTAAAGGCTAGGAGCATCTGGGAGCTTGTTAGTGTCTGTATCAACCATCCGGACGCAACCTGCTAACAGATACTTACACTAGTATGTATAATTTTAACTGCTGTGGTAAAAGGAAATTTCATGATAAAGTCTAATTTTTCTGGTGTAACCAATCTCGTGCTATAAGATCTTGGCAAACTGAAATAACCCCAAAAACCAAAGTGAGTCCTGCTAAGGCTTTGCCAGCACAAACATTTCTTCAGTTGATTGTATTTTAAGCTATTATGAGCAGAATTCACATTGTTGTAAGTTTTTGGCGTGAGTTCTAAGGTAAGGAAGGAAGTTGTTGAAATGTCCTGTTGTGTTGAGTCTCTTCATTAACTGCTTAGCCAGCTGATGTAACAGTTTTTTGTCAGATAGCTTTAATATTTTGAACCAAACTGACTCATTTCAGATTGACTGACAGCTTTTTATTCACCATATGCCTGCAACACATGTGGAGAGCTCAAGGAAAGGCTATAAAATATAACCAACAGATAACATCTTACCCACTTAGTCCAGTAATATGTGATTTCACAAATGAGCTGTTAAAGTACCTCATCTGCATTCTCACAAACAGTTTTTAAAAAGATCAGACAGCAAATCTTGCAAACAAATGCCCAAAATACTCAATTATCACTTTTTATTAGTTAGTGTAAAATGTCTGTTGGTCCTGTGAGGGGAGGAGGTGTCATTTTCAGCACTTCTCTGTTTCTAACAAGGGACAGAGGAAAAATCTTCCTGAGAAACGCTCACAACGACGACTGTGGGCTCCATCGGCTTTGTCTCTGCTACCCGCACAAACTCATGACCGGCAGCTGTAATGAGGTCTGTTCCAGGGGAGATGTGGCACCAGGAGCTGAGTGATACTGGTACACAGAGGGCCCTCAGAAACAAAGGCACACCATCACAGGAGACCTATTGTGATTCCACTTGACCCGTTTCCAGGAGTACGCAAGCAAACAAGCCGCTGATCGCTAAGCGGCACCGCGCGAGGCAGACAGAGAGCGAGAACAAAGCAGAGAGGAACACGGAAGAGTGGCGGGATGAAGGAATGAACCTGGGGTTGGAGAGATGGAATTAAGACGGGAAAGAAGACAGCAAGGAAAGCGGGACAGGGAATCCACGCTCTGTCTGAGACGGACGAAAATAAATCATCAGACATAAACAAACTTCTAACTGCGACCTTCATATGAGAGTCTGTGACTTTTCCATGACTTGATCATGTGTGTACTTTTTTTAACATTAGTTTCCCAGCTCACACATATTTTTAACAAAGCTTTTTTAGAAATGTTACTGACAACAGCCTCTGCTCTATGAATTATTTGTTTAGTTTTTCAGTGGCAGGATCCGCTTTGCTTCAAAAATCTAATCAACTCTTTGACAGAGAGCCAGGACTTGCAGCTGCCTTCATTCCAACATCCGCAGCTGAGGAAAAAAATATGCAACAGTGAAAATAAAGCGATTTTAAAAATGTTTGGTTTTTTTAGTAGGATCCTGATGAAGATGCTGTCCTCAGCTCCTTCCTCTGTATCCAACCCTACAGTCCATGACTTCTCCTGGGGAACTCTGGAGGGATTAGGCCTCTTACTTCAAGCACTAGTTAAGGCAAATATCCTTTTTTTACCTGGTAGTAAAGCAGTGAAGCACCAACCATGGCTCTTTTGAGGAAAAAACAAGTAAACAAATGTAGTTGACGTTGTAGTGATATCTTCTCTGGTAATATTCAGTGAAATAAACATAGTTACATTAGGAGTTTCCAAAAAGTCCTACTGTCTAGACATACTGTATATTTATCGTTGTCCTATCCCAGAAAATACCTGCATTTCATAAGGCATTCTGTTTGCACACAAGTATTTAAGCTGACACTGACAATAAATGGCATCTTGATTATTAACCAAACAACAACAAAAAAATGGGGAAACCATCAGCACAAACGTCACATCCACTTTAATTAGAGAAGAAGTCATGTCTCCAAAAATGAAGGCTGTTGTAGCAGAGTGCATTTTTAAACTGTGATCTTCATTTTTAAGGTGTTTTTAGAGTAATGGTTTCTTCTTCACAGAGCTGCTTTTTAGTTTAGTTTAGTTCAGGACTAGATCCACCATGGATCAAGACATCGTCTTAACAGCTTCAGCCACCACCTTCCCAGGCATCTGGAAAATATCTCCCACCCCATCCAGACTTGCACACAATTCCAACAACCATAGTTGTCCTGACAGCTTGGTGGATTTTGTTTGAGTTTTCCACAATGTCACAAGATGAACCAGCGTGTTTAAGGTACTCCCAAAAACAATGTCTACAATTGTGCCTTCATTTACCTCAAATGTTCTGAATAACCTGTGAAACGGTCCATTTTCTGTCTACTTGACACATCAGATAGGTTCTCTGCTGATGGCGAGGATGACTGTACGTGTATTTTGTCCAACATCTGGAAGGTAAAGTCCATCACAATCTAACGTCTGCTTGTCTCCAGATCAGAAAACCCAGAGACAAGTGTGAATACTCTCTTAGTAAGTGACAAGAGTGAATAAAGGAAGTGAGCTGGTGCACGGCTGCAAGTTCCCAAGAAAGAGTTGCTGTATAGCTGGTGCTCGCCTCAGTACTGAAGAGTAATGCTAAATTCATTTGTAATGATAATATGCAGTGGAACAGAAACTGTCCCTTGGACCAATTTTAATTTTTTACCTTCACAGTTTTACTCTAAAAATGAATTAACAGAGTTCAGAGTTCTGCAACCTGCAGCTATGGAGCCACAAGTGTCTCTGAGGTTCTGTGTCAAGCTCGTATAGTAAACGAATGTCCTCTTCTTCTATTTATTCAGTGTGAATGTGTATTTGTAAGAAAAAGAAATGTGATTTGTCAGCAAAGGGCGCTCCACATATTAAGAAATCATGTGAATGTGATATTAGTGTTGGGTATTCTGACTTCGGACGCATAAATCCATTTTTTTCACTGGTCTAATTTTGATCCAAAATTATGATGTTTACAAAACCAACAGAGTCTTTGGCATGTTCTTCCTCTGACACCTATGATAAAAAATTCAAATAAGTAAACTGTCCCCAAATAACTCTACTCAAGGCCAATGAGGATTCATAACTAGAACAAATGACACCTTCCTTACTGAAGAGAGTTGTAGCTCACACAACTTGTTCGCACTTAATGGTCTAAAATGACCAAAACCGTCGTCGTTCAGAGCACTGCACAAATGTAACTGGTTTCTGACACGGTCACATTGATATAGGAGGTTTATATTCGCTGGCATGATGCCTCGCAATTACTTCCTAAATCTGAATGACACTGAGGAAAGCCACAGAGACGTCAAACTCTGACAGTCAGTTTGTTGGAGGCAGGCAGAGACGGCATCCATCAGCGCTCAGTGGACACATCAGCTTGTCAGGGAGATGTCTGGCTAAACCTTCCCCAGAGCCTCGTCGTGTAACGCTTGAGTTTCAGTGTGCGTGAGTGTGTGTGTGTGTTTGTTTTCATTCACCAGTAATCCCACACTGCTCTCAGTGGTCTCATGTCTACCACAGTGTGTTTATTTGCCTTATGGCCTCTCCCACTGTAATTCTGTAAACCCGTTCAAATGGGATGCTGGGGGAAAATTAATAAAACAGCTCCAGCCTAATGAATTCAACTTGACTGAGATTAACATCCCTGTGAGTGACTCTATAAAAGTGATAAAGCAGCATCTGGTAGACATTCAAGCCCCACTGACTGAGGCCCGAATAGAGAGACAACAAGCCTGAATCTGACAGCCTCACACTTTGATGCGGCTTCTTTGTACTTTGGGGGTTCAAGTTGATGCTTAACTCCTTACTTAGTTATCAACACATCCAGCATCTCTAATGTATTGTCAATATATTTTGTATTATAAACAGGGAACACTTTCCTTTTTAAATCGAACTAATTTAAGATGTTAATTTTAATTTAAGAGTTTAATTTTTAATCGCTTCAACAACTTACATCTTACATTGTTTGTGTTTTAAAAACTTATAAACAACGTCAAAGTTCAGTTTATTAACTGCACTTTAACTTTTAAATCGAGTCTGCTCAGTCTGAGCGATTCTAAAAGTGAAAATGTTTTAATTCAATGTGCATTTTTAGACTAAACACTGAGACAGTCCCCTTATTAAATAGGAACCAATGGTTATTTGTCATATCTGCTTTTCTTGTCATTTCGTTTGTCATTTGGTCATTTGTGATCGTAGAAAAACGGAATGTCAACGTTGGCAAGACAACACTCGCACTGCATCCATCATGTCAGCATTAAATGCATTTTAACTGAAAGACAGAGGCGCACACAGATGAGGAGGTGAATCAGTGACTGAGGCTTAATTCCAGTGTGGAAAGTTGAGTGGGTCTCTGTCTGCTGTGAATGCAGGCGGGCTGCTGTGAGACCAACGAGATTACCACGAAGGGGCCGACTGCCGCGCTGCTACTCACAGATCAAGCAAACTAAAGCCCAGGATGTGATGATCTGACACAGGATCCGACAGATCATCCAATTTATGTAATCGCACGTAGTCCCTACCCCTGCATAACTGACCACAATCACACCAACATAACGATTGTTCTACTGAGAGAAAGTTGTTCCAGTCCCCACGTCTCCAAAGTTACTGACTGCCGGAGCCTTTTTGACGCCAAACCGACAGACATCTTTGAATCGAGAGAACAAGATATTATAGTTTTGTTTTATTGTTTTAATGCCAGAGTGCCCCTGGTAATATTTAAAAACATCTTCATAACTCCCACTGACTGAACTTAAATCACAGCTCAGAGGCTACGGAGCTGAACCAGGAGGGACTGGAAACGTGAGCTGTGTTGGTAGCAGCCTCACCCTGACTTTGGTTTGACCAATGAAAGCCTCTTCTAGACTAAAGCGTGTTCAGATGTGACTGTTTTTGGGATCTCTGTTCAATTGTGTGATCTTTTAGAACCCAACCACTTTTTGAATACTGAAATTATAAAACAAAGGACTACTATAGGCATTTTTACTGCTTTTAAAAGGGGGGAAATAATGCTAAGATGTAGCATTTCAAAATAAAAAAAGACCTTTAGAGACACACCTTGTAAAATGGAACAAAAATACAACAGATAATATGGATGATGGTGCGTTATCTGTAACGGGATTTATTGATACGGATGTATGAAACTAAACAGCTTCCTCATCCACCTAAAAAGTCTCTTTTTGCGCCAGTGTTGGAATAATCTAATAATCTAAGGCTAATTAATAAAAAGAGGACACAGTTAATATCGTATATAGCTTCAGAAGAGCAACCATGGGTTTTGTTTGAGAGGAAAATGTTTCCTGGGTAGAAATATGTTGTTTACACTAGTTTTTTTTACATTTTATGTGTCGCATTTGCACAGTGAACAATTAAATCAATGACAAGGTAGTTGATGGGTGTGCAAACAGTGCTGGTCAGATCTTAAATCTATCTACCTTTTCACAAGCCGCCACTACAACCAACATTGTAGTGACTTAAAATCTATAAATTGAGATCATGTTATGCCTTTCCTGACTTCCACCTCCTCACTCACTAAACTGGGCTGAAAACTCTCATCTCAAACAGTCATTGTTTCAGACACTGATGCCAAAGTTTGGTTACATTACCAAGCCAATGGCAATTAACAGACGGCCCCCTGGAGCCCCGTCTCATATCACTGCCATCTGGTCAGGAGTACAGAAGCTCTTACTGCATGCTTCTGAATCTTTCCTCGGTCGATTCCAGTCGCTTTGTGGTCAGAGTGTCTATTTTTGAACATTTACTAAGATTCGTCTGTGATATAAACACATTAAATGTTTGCAGCTACTTCAAAACTTGCAAAGCAGACCTGGCCCTGGGTGCCAATCACTAATTGGACCCCTGGTGGGAAAACCGTTCCAGAAATGAAAAACACAAGCTTCTAATACTCCGATGCCCCATTTGTAGTTAAATATCATATTGAAGCAGTTAGCAGTCTTTTGTTATTTATTATATATATATTATTCACAGATCTCACTCTTTCTGTTTAGTTATAAATACAAAAAACGAAAGGTCAGTCATGTAAATATCTCCGATTCAGTCTAAAGGATTTTTTGATGTAAAACATAAATCCAAATTATAGTCCTAATATCTGCATATCGATAAACTTTTGTAACTCCAACCGAGTATATTAGTGCATAGTAGGGTATATATGTTGTTTAACCTGTTAAAATAAGCAGTTATAAGCACATTTAGAGGAAGTGTCAAGTAATAGTGGAGTTTTACTGTTCGCACACATCTTTTTGAGTGGATGCCCTAAAAGGTTTTACTTCCTTTCCGCTTGGGTTTAATATCTGACATGGTCCCCATATAGTGAGCGGAATATTCAACTAGTGGACAAATAAATACTTTCAATATTTCCATCTAACCAAAAGTTTTATTAAAATGTTGCTACTGTCTTAATTAGTTGACGTTGAGATGAGGATATTACAATATACTGTGCACTCAACAGTATGTGTGAAGAGCAATGATTCTGACTGGATCAGTATTGATAAGGTATCTGCGTTTTGAAAGACTGTCCCGTGTTTAATTTATTCATCTGTTTCTTTGCAACGTTTGCAGCGATACCTGAACAAGCTCCAACTTTACATCTGAAATCTACTTCCTCCTGAGCAGTCAAAGAACGTCAGCCCCTGAGAACACGGCGTGGACACGAGCTCATTCAGACACGTCTGGTTCCTCTGCGACTTTACTGCCCTCGGTGTGAAATATAGAGGCTGACCTGATGGCATCAGGTGGAAAGGAGGGCGGAAGGTCGTAAACCTCGGTCGCAGCGTCGGTTTGCTCCCAGGTCAGTGACGTCTAACACAGCAAAAGCCTCATCTGGTACATTTTAATGAGAATGAGAACCTAGTCCTGGAGGATAATATGTTTAGAGTCTTTTATCCACATTTCCATTATGCAGCCATGACTCATGTTACAAGCCATGAAATACCAGCTCATGCGGCAAAGCTGAACACGATCTGAAGAGTGAAATATGTAAACTGATCATTTTAAATACTATAATTAGAAATCAAAATCAATCAAAAATGCTTTATTTGGCCCATTAAATAGTTGAGGAGCTACTCCAACGTGCAATACAGTGCCTGCAGACGAGTCATATAAAATCCAAAGAGTGTAGTTACCCACATTAACCCTGAAATATGGCCTTTAGATTAATGTTTATAAAATTTAGGCCAATATCAATATCTATTATTATTTATTGCTTTTATAGCAGCAAAAATATGAAAATATAGTTTTTCTTATGGGAGCGTATACAGATAAGTTAAATAATGAAGAACGTTGGCTGATAGTTATATTATTGCAAATATACATCGTGTATCCCTTGGATTTAATTTAATTTAATTTAAGCTATTCTGTGACACATTTATGAAGGAGAGACGGAAAACGAATCAAAGTTTTCAATCAAATCCAACTGACAAAAGACTTGATAACAGAAGACAATCTTCATCTAATCGGATTAAGCTTAGAGATATTTTGCAGAAAAATTAGCACAAAAAAGGATGTTTCTAAATGTACAAAGCTGGTAGGGGCAATTCATTAAATACTTGCAGGCGTCATTTAGTAAAGCTTTGGCACAGATGCAAAAAATTGCATGCCACACTTTTCAGATTTGTGTTCATCATATATCTAGAGCACATTATCAGTTTTTTTCCTTTTCAAATCATGTAACAAAAGTCACATCTTGACCTTCACCTGCGCCTCTGCATTAATCTGATTCTGCTCAGATTAATAGCAGCACCTATCAGTTACGTGCATACATGCAACAGCTAATCGCTTCATTGACACACGAGACCCATCACCTGAGGTAAAGAGACTTCTATAGAGCGGATCTGTTGGACATGAAAGGTAAAGAACTCCCAAACATGATCCGCTCCCGTGCACGGCCCAGTGACCTGCAACCTGAGCACAGGTGAGGAGGAGGAGGGGGACATGATAAGACTGATGTCAGACAATCAGGGTGCAGGTCAAAGGTTTCCTCCATGGAAACCAAAGGCTGGCTGCTCTTTAATATGAGCCCTAATGTGAATTTGAGGAGCTTTTATGAAGCTGGCAGACTTCAAAAATGGATCCTGACCTCATTAGTAGATCATTAGTGGAACAAAAGTAAATCCTATAGTTGATCTTAGAGGTGAGTGACTATGTCTGGGTCTTTCTTAACTTAGCAGTTTTCTAAGAATCTGCTCTGACTGCTTTGATTACGAACCTCTGGCCCCCAAAAATTAAATTTTATCAGAAATGTGTCACAAGATGAGGATCAGCGGCAGAGTGCCAGGACAGCAGCAGTGTAAAGTCCTGGCATCCCTGACCACTTTCCCTCCAGTAAGGAAGCTTTGATAAACCAGCTCCTGTCCTGCAGGAGTGTTCCAGGTGTGTTCCAGGTGTGTTCCGGTACCTTGATGATGCTGCTGCGGCGCGGTGCTGCTTTCACGGACTCCAGCAGTATGCTGTCTGAGTCCTGGCCGGGGAGGACCACTCCGCCCCGCCGGCCGCGGGAAGCTCTCTGCGGGATGAAGTCCGACGCTGCGTCGCCGCCCGGCCCGTCTGCGCATCCGTCGCGCTCAGACATGTCCGCGGTTCGGAAGGAGCCGGCTGGGAAGAGTTGAGGCTATTTACTGGATCAGAGAAAGTTTGACGCTCCACCTGCCTGGCGCCGACAGCTCACCTGGATGAGCCTGGTTATCAGCAGGTGATCATAGTTTCTGAGAGGACGGCGGACTTCAGGCACCCGAGCATCCTCGCTGCGCTCCCCGGGAGACGCGCAACAAGTACCGCGTCCGTCCGGAGCCTCCTGCAGGCGAGCCGCTGCTGGAAGGAAAGCAACCACTCCAACCCAGCGAGGTCTGCTCGTCACCGGGGCTGAGCCGGCGTCAAGGTGCGAAGGGGAGTGGAGGACGTTACGGAAGCCGTGAGGACGCGTTCATGAGGACGGTTCGAAGCCGCGGAGACCGTCTGTGTTGAGTCGGAGCAACAACAGCCGACTTTGACCAGGACAGGAACAACAACTGACAGAGTCGCGCCACGCCCCTTCCAGCCCCTCCATCAAGCTCCTCCCACTACGCTGCTGACGTATAGGCAGCTACCGCGCGCAGCGGTCGGAGGATCATTGAGGAGACTGGAGACTGGAGACTGGGATGGATGGAGGCTGGAGAGGCTGCTATCATGATGTTAGACTGACTTTGGTTATTCTAGTTGTTCAGTTTTAGATTTCATCAGGAAACTCCATAAAATATATAAATAACCAAATAAATAACCCAAAAACCAGCAGGTGATCACATCCCTACTGTTTAGAGATTATTTATTTATCCATTTGAATTTTGTTAGTTTCTTCTTACATTTCTGTATTATTTACATAGTTTAATTATTGTTGATTTGATTTATTTTTGTTGTTTTCTTATTTTTCTTATTTATGTTTTGTTTTCTTTCTAAGTCAGATAGGAAGTAATGTGGGTCAGTCCACTTTCTACAATTGTAGGGGCCTGGTAAAGGACCAGCAGGCATTTGGGTTTGGGGCCTATGGTTTGTACCAGCGCAAGAGAAATAGATCTAGAGCAAAGGAAAGTTGGAACTTTGTAATTGTTTTGCTGAAAAGGAAAATAAAAGCAACCAAAACAGTCAAGAAGTTTAGACCTTAAACTTCTTTTGCCTGTGTGAAGAATCTTGACCCCAGTGCCTTATAGTGGCTGATGGAACTTTTTTTGGATGTTTGGTTTGACAAACAATCGGCACTATGTCAAGTAAGACATATGGAATAGTGTGGTATTTTTTTTAAAATAAATCACTATATGATTATGTGCATGGTTGGATAAAAGCTGGGTCACCAGGGAAACAGAGGCCCGGAAAACCCTGTTCTCAGGAACATCTTCCAGCTCATTTTGGACTATTCTCAAGCATTCCCATGCAGAGGGGAAACATATTTCCTCCACCCTAAACTGGGTCTGCTCCTCCTTCATCTGCTAGGAGTTGATTTTTTCAGACAACCTTCAACAGGACATCATCCAGGAAGATGATTAAACGCCTGAAGCAACACAACTGGCTGCTTTCGATGCAGCAGAGCAGCAGCTCTATTCTAATTCTCTGTTGGATTACTGATCAAGCCTGGGCTGCTCAGATACCAGTCCTGTTCCAGATGTCAGGCATGTGGTGTGAGTTTATTGTTCTTTTATTTTAACAGGTTTTAAAAAATATTTTTTGCCCAATTTAAAAATTCTTTAAGCTGTGCAGATTTAAAAAACGAAATATTCAAACCTCTTATCATTAGGTCCCCTCAAACCATGAAATCTAATCATTATATATAATTTTATCACATATTCCTCATGGTACATCTAGTTTAGGTGACGGCTTGTTGTGAGGAAGGAATGAGGTTCATTTCTACTCCTACTTCTCTTCTTTCTAAGACTGTTTCTAAACAGAACGAAACTCTCAAGTTTTCAGTGACGGTTCAATCTGTGAATATCAGATCCCTTACTGTTGTTTAGTCTGTTTCTGTCTGAGAATGAGACACGTGAGGGACTCACCCAGGCCCCTGACCTCTACGTAGTGTCCAGCAGGCGTGGGTTCAGGTCGACAGGCAGGTTCGTAATAAAGAACTGATACATTAATCATAGGAGTGGCAGGAGAGTGGCCTTTTCTTTCCTCCAGTGGAAAGGTCAGAGATCAGGCTGAGGGAGGAAGCAGCACCTGAGAGCTGCCATGGGTTTAATGTTTGGCTCATGGAGACGCTCAGCAGGGTGGACTGATGCACACTTACAAAGCCTGCAGGCCTCAATTATGGTGCCTCCTGGGAGATATGTGGAAATATTTTCAGCTGAATTACAGGATATGAAATAATCTTGTGAGGAACATATACAATCATAGAAGAGTGTACCTTTGCATAATTTACTGTAGTGTTCATATTTTACTGGAAATAATTTAATTTAAAATAAAATCTGTAAAATCTGAACAATCCAGTCATAGTTCACACATTTCACTCTTGGTGGTTATTTTTTGAGCAAGAATGAAGAGAGGAGTCCTGTTCACGATCCATGGTTTTATATTAAGGTACAAAGTAAAGAATATACAACGACTTCCCTCCTGGTTAAGTCTGAAGACGAAAGTTTTATTTAGGTAAATGCAAATTCATCTACACACGTTTCCTTAATAAAAGCACAAGATTCACATAAGCATGGATGGATGGATGGATGAAAGGAAGGAAGGACCTCAGGAATTAACCAGCTATTCAAGTCAAATGTACACAAAGAAAATGTAGGTTTGTTTTTATTGTGCTTTTTTATATACATTATATAATCAGATCAGTTTTATCAAATGTTTAAATCACTTTCATTTTATTTTGGGAACTTGTCCACATCAAACACAGGAAACAACAACAACAACAACAACAAAAACCAACAATAAACAAACCCACAATTTACCAAAAAAGGAATAGGCCGAAGCAAAGCTTATTCTTGCCTACCCTGTTTTTTTATACCTTACAAACTACCAGGATATCTTCATAATACATGTATAAATCTACATAACAGTGTAAGATTTTATCATTTTACATTTTAAAGCTCTTTTAAAGTTCACCAAGAAAGGACATAACTTAAAATGATCATTCAATTCATTCCACAGTTTCACACCATTAACTGAAACACATCTAGATTTTATCTGCCTCTTCTCTTTTGCACATTTTAATATAAACAAACCTCGCAAATCACATTTATTCTCTCCTAGCTTAAATAATTTCTGAATACCAGAAGGAAGACTGTTGTTCAATGCTTTATGCATTATTTCCAGTATTTTTATATAAACAATATCTTTAAATTTTAATGTATTACTTTGAATTTGAGTTTATCCGTTGGTTCACAGTATCCCACCTCATTAATAAGCCTTTTAGCTTTTTTTTGCAACTTAACTAATATATCAATGATTGTTTTATTTCCCCAGAGTTCTGAGCAATAAGACAAATAAGGCATAACCACAGAAGAATGTATAATATGCGGGCCTTTAACATTTATTATGTCTTTTATTTTAACCAATATTCCGATAGTTTTAGCAATTTTATTTCTAATATATTCTATGTGAGGCCTCCAACTAAGTTTATTTTCTATGATGATCCCTAAACATTTTGTCTCATAAAGTCTTTCAATTTCAACTCCATTTATGCATAACTGTACATTATTATAGATCCGATTACCAGAGAATACCATGAATTTAGTTTTTCCTTCATTTAACAACAACTTATTGTAGTCAAACCATGTTTTCAACTCAGCTAACTCTTTTTCTACTGTTTGTATTATTTCATCCATATTTTTTCCAGAAAAACAGAAGTTTGTATCATCTGCAAACATTATACACTTTAAAATACTTGATACTGCAAAAATGTTGTTTAAATAAAGTGTAAATAGTTTGGGTCCTAGAACAGAGCCTTGAGGTAGACCACATTTTACTTTGTCTGTTTGTGACTTTGTGTTGTTTATCTGTACATATTGAAATCTCTTACTCAAATATCTCTTTAACCACTGATATGTAACCCCCCTATGCCTTAAAATTCACCTTTACCTTATAGTCGTGCGTGGTCAATAGTATCAAATGCATTGCATAGTTCGATAAACACTCCTACGGTATTAAGCTTCTGGTCAGCTGCTGCAGCAATGTGCTCCACAAACTCCATCACAGCTAAAGAAGTGGAGCAGTTGTTCCTGAAGCCATACTGGTGCTCGTTCAGTATATTACATTTATTAAGAAAGGAGTCCAGCCTTTTTACAAATACTTTTTCCAAAATTTTTGAAAATTGTGGTAGCACTGATATCGGCCTGTAATTTGTTAATATTTGCTTGTCACCACTTTTATGGACAGGAAAAACCTTTTCCATCTTCATTTTATCCGGAAAGGTTCCAGTTAAGAATGATGTGTTACAAATGTAGGTGAGAGGTTTAATAATACTATAAATTACCTCTTTCATGATAATCATATCAATAACATTACAGTCTTAGGATTTCTTATTTTATTTTTTTTTAACTACGTCTATTACCTGACTTTCATTTACTATTCCCAGGAACATTGTATTAATATTTCCATCTGTAACCTTTGGCAATGTATTTATTAAATTAGGACCAATATTGACAAAGTACTTATTAAAAACTTAAACAATATCCTCTTTTTTTTCTACTGTAGTGTTGTTGTGTTTAATACACATTGGAAAATCTCTATCTTTATTGTTTTTAATAATACTATTAATTATATTCCAAGTACCCTTAATATTATTACAGTATTTTTGCAGCAGCCTATTATAATAGTCCTGCTTTTGCTTTCTCACCACTGATGTTAATTTATTTTTATATATTTTATATTTTTCTTCTTTTTCCTTGGGCACTTAATTAAATCCTTAAATAACTTGTTTTTCCATTTGCATTCCTTCTCCAAACTCTTTATCATCCAAGGAGTCAATCTATTTTTGGGTGTTTGTTTATATTCTTTAAGGGGACAATAATGATTGTAAATTCTTACAAAGGTTTCCAGAAACGTATTATGTGTGACTCATTAACATCATCAACATAATAATTTTGCCAATTATGATTTAATAATTCTACTTTCATTTGTTCCACAGCTTCAGGTGATTGGGGCAAATCGAGGTGTAGTTAAACTGATTACTAATATTCAGCATAGGGAACTCTGGCAAATGATCAGTTATATCAGTGACCAACAACCCACTTTTTGTTTTCACATTCAACATATTTATAAAAGTATTATCAATCAATGACGCACTGTCTTTAGTTATTCGTGTATATCTTAGAATTAACGGATAGGAACCTAAACCAAACATAGTATTTATGAATTCTGTCGTTTTAGTATGCTCATTATATTTCAACAAATCAATGTTAAAATCTCCACAAATAAAAGTTAACTTTTCATTGTACCTTTCATACATCTCTTATATTTTCTTACTAAACTCATCTATAGATGACCCAGGAGTTCGATAAAAACAACTAATTAACTTATGCCCAGGTCTATTACCCTCAATTTTAACATGTAAACATTCCATCAAATTATCAACTGAAAATGTCATTTTAGCAATAACCGTACGTCTAAATCCAGACCTAACAAATAGTGCAACACCACCTCCCCTTTTGTTTAACCTATTCTGACTAAACATTTGATATCCATCCAGACCATCCATCAGACTGTTTCCCTCAGTAATCCAGGTTTCTGAGATTGCTACCACACTAAATTTCTCATCAAATTTTCCAAGCTGAGAAAAATTACTATGCATACTCCTTCTATTAAAATGAATTATTTATAAGCCCCCTGACCCCACATTGATCAGAATAATATTCACAATGCTGTTTGGTGTTATGACTTAAATTGGTCTCTGGATCTATATCAGTTTCTATATCATAAAATTTATGATCCGTAGGATCAAAACACTTAAATTCCACTCTTTGACTCATGACTAAATGGTATATTCTCCACTTCCATCAGTATGTAGAAGAAAAAAAACTAAACAAAAGAAAAAAATACATAGCATAGAAAACTGTAACCCCAGAGGTACAAAGCCAATGTTTTTCTGTTCACCTATATTTCTCCAACTCAGCAACATTATTAGTGGTCAGAACCTTAGCTTGGTCCGGAGAACCATTAAGTTTTATCAGTGTCTTACTGTTCCTAGTACATGTAGCCTGTATTTTTTTTATCCTTCTTCAATGTCCTGGCTTGGTAAGCAATCTCTGCATTTTTCTTTGTGAGATGTTCATTCACAGACATCTGTTCCCTTTAGCCTTTTTACAACCTTTAGCAATTCTGTTTTGTGTTTTGTACTCACGAATCGAAAGATGATATTTTGTCTGTTTTTTTCTTTTATCCAAATTTATACTTGGTCTTTGAGGCTTTGTATAACAAGCAGCGATAGTTTTAGTGTCCAGCAAAATCCCTTTGCTGTCGAAGAACTAGATAACTTGCTGCTCAAGAGGTGGTGCATCTTCCCTAATATTGTCTTCTGCTGTTGTCCTTGCGTATGTGCCATGTGTTGTTTTGAGTCCTCCTTTCTTGTAAACTGTTCCATGTCCTCCACTCTTTTTTCCAACTCTTCTATCTTCTCATCTTCTTTGATGATTGCTTTCAGTTGTTGAAGTTCTCCAATCAAACGCATCAGGCTTGTTTGTTGCTTCACCACCTTACTCAGTTCTTCAGACATAACATTCAATGACAGCTTAAGTTCTTCCATATCTTTTGTTAAACTTGGAGCCATTTTGCTATTTGGCAGCTGCTGTGAATCCTGGTAGTTGATGAAGCCTTTGCTGGTTGTTCAAGTACATATACTAAAAAGTGCTTAATATTGAGGAAAAATTGGTCGTACAAGTCCAAAAACCAGTTGAATATCAAAGTGCAGAACTTCAACATCTAGTAGGATGTTGAGTTATATTTCAGATATTCAATGAATTTCACCAAACTGTGCCATGCAGACAAAGACAACCCAGCAGCAGAAGAGTTAGTTTCTTCAGTTATTTCGTCAGTAGAACTAACTGAAGAAAAAAATGAACAAAAATAGGTTTAAAAATTAAAATGCGACAATCAATATTGTATACAGCAGCATAAATAAAATATATAATTATGATGTGATACATAATTACTAACATGTTTCTATTAATAAAACAAGGCTATAAAACACAATGGATGTTTATGGTCTGCTCTGTTGGGGCGGTTGCCCAGGGTGACATTAGAAAGGGGATGGAGAGTAGTTTACATACTTTGTTTGGGCCGCACCACATTTCACCACACTCCTAAATACTGATTTCTTGCACAATGAATGATCACATGACGATGATACTGAAGGTTATCATATTGTAAAAATGACCAAGGAAAGCCTAATTGAGGTTTCTCTCAGCATATCTTGGCGATGTCTCGGTAAAGCTCAAGGGAATAAAACTTCATAGTGTTAATCCCAAAAGTTAACGCAAGTACAATATTTCACACTGGAGAACTGAAGAGATTTTTCTATTTGAATCCTAGACCCAAAACCAAATCCGTCTCCTGTAGAAGCTGTATGTGATTGCTTTGAATAATTATTATTGATACAGGAAATATCAGTGGATTATTATGAAAGTCTATAATGCATCCACTGGCAAGTGGGAGTATTTAGTTAAGGATTAGCATAGTGATCCGCCCAACAGCTTTGTTTGAGCCATAATCATGAAAACACATATTTCTGAGTGACAAATAGGGTCTAATGCATCCATTTTAAAGCCATTCATTCTGACAGGCGTCAGTCCTTCTGATTGACTCATGCTGACAGTAGTCCTACATTATTACAGTTTGATTCTGTATCTCTGAGGTCAACATGTCCTTAATCCCAGCTGAACTCTGGTCACCCCTCTCATCTGGTTGAAATAGTTTCAGGATTTGGCTTAGACTCTCTGAATCTCCCTGTTATTATTTGAAGGTGTTCCCAGCTGAGTAAAAATTAAAGTGTAAGTGTGTGTGTGTGTGTGTGTGTGTGTGTGTGTGTGTGTGTGTGTGTGTGTGTGTGTG
>JAVLVB010000500.1:151637-167036 GCA_032876305.1 Orestias chungarensis | reverse complement strand
CCTACTTAAGAAACCTTCTCTTGATCAAGAAGACTTAATAAATTACAGACCCATATCTAATCTTCCTTTTTTATCTAAAATCCTTGAAAAAATTGTTGCTAATCAACTGAGAGAGCATTTGATGAATAATGACCTATTTGAAGAATTTCAGTCAGGTTTCAGAGCTCATCATAGCACTGAGACAGCTCTCCTTAAAGTTTCAAATGATATTCTCATGGCCTCAGATAATGGGCTCGAGTCTATTCTAGTTCTGTTAGATCTCAGTGCTGCTTTTGACAATCACAATATCCTCATTGAAAGGCTCGAACACACTGTGGGGATCAAGGGAACAGCACTAGGCTGGTTTAAATTGTATTTGTCTGATAGATCCCAGTTTGTTCATCTAAATGACAAATCTTCTCCGCATTGTAAGGTTACTTGTGGAGTACCACAGGGTTCTGTACTTGGCCCAATTCTATTTATTATATACATGCTCCCTATTGGTAAAATCATCAGACATCATGGTGTTAATTTCCATTGTAATGCTGATGATACACAACTGTATTTATCTATAAATCCTGATGAATCCAGTCAGTTTGGTAGATTACAGGCATGTCTAGATAACATAAAAATGTGAATGACTTTAAACTTTCTGCTCTTGAACTCTGAAAAGACAGAAGTTGTTATCTTTGGACCAGAACCTCTAAAAAAGAAATTGCTTAGTCAGCCACTTGACCGGGATAGAATCAGGTTGGTGTCTGGTGACAATGTAAAGAACATTGGTGTTATTTTTGATCAGGAAATGTCTTTGAAGTCCCATATAAAACAGGTCTATAAGATTTCCTTCTTTCATCTTAGGAATACAGTAAAAATTAGAAATATTCTCTGTAGGACAGATGCTGAAAAACTAGTCCATGCATTTGTTACTTCAAGGCTGGACTATTGTAACTCTTTATTAGCAGGAAGTTCACAAAATGCAATTAAAAATCTACAGTTGGTCCAACATATAAAGCCCTCACTAATAAAGCTCCATCGTATATCAGATATCTGATTACTCCTTATGTCCCTAACAGAGCACTTCGCTCTCAGACTGCAGGTTTACTGGTGGTTCCTAGAATCTCTAAAAGCACAATGGGAGGCAGATCTTTCATTTATCAGGCTCCTCTCCTGTGGAACCAGCTTCCAGCTTTAGTCCGTGAGGCAGACACCCTGTCTAGTTTCAAATATAGGCTTAAAACCTTCCTGTTTGATAAAGTTTATAGTTGGGAAGAGGTAGAGAACACCGCCTAATCCGGTTGGGGAAGAACTCAATCTTGACAGACGGTTCTCCTTTGCTCTACCTTCTTCATGTCTCACTCTACAGGGTTATTTAAGTTATTTCTATAGTTCTGCTGCTATAGTCTTAGATTGCTGGAGGACAATCTGACCACTTCTCTCTCTGCTACTTTCTTCCTTTGTCCAATCTACTTAGTTTCCGTTATTTCAACCTTGTTAACCTTTTGTTTTCTCTTAGTGTTCTTCTCTCCATAGTAGCCACACCTGGTCTGGTTCTGTTAGCTGAGACAGCTTCTTGGAGGAGAACATGGGCTGAGATGCTTCCAGTGACGTTCTACAACTGCTGCTATAAACTCTATTATTTCAGTATCCTGTGCTTCTAATTTAGTTTACTGTCTTTTAAAAACCCCAGTCGGTCATGGAAGACGGCTTCTTGTACTGAGCCTGGTTCTGCTGGAGGTTTCTTCCTGTTAAAGGGGAGTTTTTCCTCTCCACTGTCGCTACATGCATGCTCAGTATGAGGGACTGCTGTAAAATCAACGACAACACAAGCCATTGTTTTGGTCTGCTGATTCCAGAGGAGTGAATGCTGCAAGTCAATGACTCGATGCAATCTGCTGGGGTTCCTTAGATTGGAAACTTTTTCAAATAGATTTTTTATGACGTATCCTTGATTTTCTGTGAAGTGCCTTGAGACGACATCTGTTGTAAATTGGCGCTATATAAATAAACTGATTCTTGATTCATATTTGCCTGAACAATATTGGTATCCGAACCTTCAAAGCCAAAGTGTGTCTGTGAATCAAGAATTTTTCAGTTCCTGTCCAGAAAGTTATCAGCAAATCATCATTTGAAAGATCCAGGAGCTTATAATTGAAATTAATGCATTATTGTAAAATATTGCATTTTCTTTTTTTGGGCCCAGCTGTAATGATAATTATTAAATCAACACTGTTAATGTTTTTTAAATACTATTAAAAATGTGTATAAATTGCACGATTTTAAACAATATTATCAAAATCTGGGTTCAATCAGCTATAGAAGGTCTCTAGGAGGAAGGTCTTCCTCATCGTCGCATGAGCCACAAGTGTCTAGACTCTCTCTTCCTCCTTTGAAATGGACAGTTTGGTAGCTTCTGTTAAAACACAAAAGGTACTCCATATCTTACGCAGTAAATACCTTTTTGGCCCCTGATGGTAAAGCAAACATCAAAAAAGAGCAAAAATCCGAGCACATATGTGGTTTAAAAAGATCTCAAAACGGTTATGATTTATCTAAACACCATCTTATGAATGTTTGAACCGTCATCTTCTTTGTATTTGTCTCTTATTTACACAATATCTAATCTGAAGAAATTCTTCACATGTTTGAAATTAAAACCTAAAGTGTTTCAGGTGAAAGCTTCTTTTTTCAGGTTTGTTTTACTTTTTAAAGGTGCTCTGACCAGAAACACTTTTCCTGTTCCGTTCCCACTATTTATTTCATACAGGAAGTTCACTAGTGGTGAAAATCTTCCTGACTCATGATTCCTTTGGTCTCGTAAGCTTCAGCCTACCTTTATTGCAGGAAAACTGAAAAAAAAACAACTCAAAACAAACATCTGAATTAAAATCAACAAAAATAAATACTATTTTAATCCTAAATGGAAATTAAATAGTGTTGTAAGTGATTTGGTCTATCCCTTCTCGTAGATGCTGCAGTATAGCGTCTCCAGTCCAGTTTGTTGTTCACGTAAACATCAAAAACAATATGTCTCAGCAAAAACACTTACAGCTGTTATGCATCAAAAACTAGACAAACTAAGGGTTCAGATATTTGATTTTTCAGCCAGAAGTTCAAGGTTTTTTGTTGTTTCTTGTTTAAAAAAAGGAAAAAATCTAAATGTATTTAACAGAACTATGCCAACATGCTGCAGTTCTACAGGCAATCATTGTGAAGTGATGTGGAATTTCTTACTGAGCTGTCTGAAAGCCGGTGATAAAAAAGAAGATGTGAAGATCACAGATGTACCATGTTCCAACTATATCAACAGAATATGACACCGTCAAAAATGTGCCAGCCATCGAATGGCCATTGCATGAAAACATGGCTGCAGCCCGATCACCTAGCAAAGACGTATTAAATGTGTAGGAAAGGCAAGGCAAAGCAAGTTTATTTGTATAGCACATTTTCGTGTACAAGACAATTCAAAGTGCTTTACATAGGAAAAAAGATCAGAAAATGAAACAATAAAATCAGTTTCAAATTGAAAAGAAATAAAATAAAATTAAAATAAAATAATAATAATACTAATAATATTCTCAGTTGCTATATGCACAGTTAAATAAGGCTGTTTTCAGCCTGGATCTAAACAACGGCAGACTTGAAACCTGTCTCACCTCTTCAGGAAGACTGTTCCAGATTTTAGGAGCATAAAACTGGAATGAAGCCTCCCCTTTTTTGGTCCTGACTCTGGGCATCAGCAGGAGGCCACTACCTGAGGTTCTCAGAGTCCTGGCTGGTTCATATGGCTCTAACATGTCAGATATGTACTTTGGGGCTAAACCATGAATAGATTTGTACCCAAGCAAGGCTGTTTTAAAGTCTATTCTTTGAGTCACAGGAAGCCAGTGCAGAGACTTGAGCACTGGACTAATGTGGTCATATTTCCTGGTTTTGGTCAGAACTCGAGCAGCAGCATTCTGGATGTTCTGAAGCTGTCTTAAGGCGCGTTTAAAAAGCCCAGTGAGCAGGCAGTTACAGTAGTCTAACATGCTAGAGATAAAAGCATGGATATGTCTTTCTAGGTCTGGTTTAGAGACTATTCCTCTGATTCTGGCAATGTTTTTAAGATGGTAAAAGGCTGCTGATGTTACGGATTTAATGTGGCTGTTGAAGTTCAGGTCAGAATCGAGTATTACCCCAAGATTTTTGACCTGATGTTTAGGTTCCAGAGAGAGCGTCAGAAGGTAACTGATGACATTTTCTCTTTGTTCCTGTGGGCCACAGACAATGATTTCAGTTTTGTCTTAGTTTAACTGGAGGAAGTTGTTCTGCATCCACGGACTGATCTGTTCAGTACAGTGACACAATAAATCAACAGGCCCATGTTCTCCTGCTGTCAGCGACACGTAGATCTGAGTGTCATCAGCATAGTTGTGGTAGGACACATCATGACTGCGTAATAGCTGGCCCAATGGAAGCATGTACAGATTGAATAAAAGGGGTCCCAGGATCGACCCCTGGGGAGCCCCACAGGTTACACCCATACGGTCAGAGACGCAGTTCCCAATTTGAACAAAGTAACACCTGTCCTCAAGGTAGGACTTACAACAGTTTAGAGCCGTACCCGTGATTCCCACCCAGTCTTTTAACCTCTGTAATAAAATCACATGGTCAACTGTATCAAAGGCGGCGGTCAGGTTCAGCAGAACTAGGACAGAGACTTTGCCTGCATCTGAGTTTAGGCGGATGTCGTTTGTCCCCTTGATCAGAGCTGTCTCAGTGCGGTGGTGGGGCCTAAAGCCTGACTGGAAAGCATCAAGCACATTGTTAGCAGGAGAAGGAAGCAGTGACCTTGTTATGAGGCCTGACGATCATTAAGTGTCAGTACTGAGGGGGAAAAATTTGATTATTTCTGATTTATTTCTCTGTGAAAATAAGCACTTTCAAATGTGTGCCCGAATTTTTTTGCAGATCTTTTTCAATCTTTAAAAGTGCGTGTGAGCATAACAACAACACAATAAGACTTTCATGTACAAGGCGACATTTGTGTCAATGCAGTAAAAAGAACTGCAATCAGTTCACTTACATTGTGTAATGTTGTTTATTGTGCACTTCTGCAATAAACAAATAATTAAATACGTTTTAAAAAAACAACCACGAGGTTATTATAGTTTCTCCTAAAACACAAAATATTGCAACACCAACTGATGCAAGTCTCTGGTGACAAGAAAAAGGTGTACAAAATGTTAGGAATCAAAGAAGCAAACAACTTACTAAACAGATCTGCAAGTAAAAAGAAGTGAGATTACCTGTTCGTTCTTTGTTCACATCCATTTTAATTTTAATTTAATTGTTAGGTTGCAGCTTATCTAATCTCATCTCCACAGTCAATCAAGAAGTTCTCAAAATCCATCAGGCTGTGAGTTTTGTTTTGGTTTTACTCTCGTGCATGTGATGCTGAACAGAAAACATCCATTATTTTGTCTTCCTCAGGAGGAAACACATTATACTCTGAACCTGTGACCATAGCTGTGGGTATGAAGGTAGATTGTGTGGCCTTTTAGCTCAGCGGTGGGTATGAAGGTAGATTGTGTGGCCTTTTAGCTTAGCTGTGGGTATGAAGGTAGATTGTGTGGCCTTTTAGCTTAGCTGTGGGTATGAAGGTAGATTGTGTGGCCTTTTAGCTTAGCTGTGGGTATGAAGGTAGATTGTGTGGCCTTTTAGCTTAGCGGTGGGTATGAAGGTAGATTGTGTGGCCTTTTAGCTCAGCTGTGGGTATGAAGGTAGGTTGTGTGGCCTTTTAGCTCAGCTGTGGGTATGAAGGTAGGTTGTGTGGCCTTTTAGCTCAGCTGTGGGTATGAAGGTAGGTTGTGTGGCCTTTTAGCTCAGCCCTTTTATATCTGACCACGGGAATTTGTCGCCTGCAAAAAACCGAAACCAGAGAACTTTTACTTCTTATGACTTTTCAAGGTAATATCAAACCTGTGTTGGTTTAGAGGAAACATCAGAATGTCAGGATAATGCATTCTTAGGACCTTAAAATATTAAACCACATAGATAATCAAATACACATTATTATATACTATAAAGTTTTATAGTAACATAAATTTATCCTTATGATAAATCAAAAAGAAGGACTGTTAAAGTGACAAATGAGTTCATTGTAAAACAAAAAGTTAAAATAGTTTTTAGACAAAAACAGTGAGGTCAGGTCTGTTTGCACTGTTGCCTAGCAACGAACCGGAAGGTCAGGTCTGTGTGCACTGTTGCCTAGCAACGAACCGGAAGGGACATTTGTAGCGTTTTAAGTTTTTTACCCCATCTAACTCAACATGTCTGAGGATGAGCACCCCCCAGGAAGCGTTTATAAGTGGCTCCCCAAGGAGGTGGACGAGCTGAAGAAGCCACCGAGGTGAGTCTGCTTACAAGCTAGGTGTCTACGAGGCTAGCAGCAGAAAACAACAGCTCAGCTCTATGGTCAAAACCAGTCAAAAGTACCTTATTTAACCCAAAGGTAAATAAATCATCCTAACATGTGTCAGTAGTTGTGTAAAAGTGATGAAAAAGATGTCAGGGTTATGAAGAATCCCTCTCTGCTCAGTGATCTCCACAGGATCCAACTTTTTAGCTAGCTGATCTCACAGTGATGATCGATTTGATGTGATTTCTGCTCTCATTGCTCCTGCTTTGGATTTACTATACTTCCTGTGTAACTCATCTGGGATTTGTGGCTGAGCTGAGGTATTATTGTTGATCAGTCCTAAACTAACCTTGTTGCCATGGTTCTGCATCATAACAAACGTACCAAAAGTAAGAAATTATGAGCAATAATTCTTCCAGCTGTACTGAAACCAAATCTACAGAGAAAATTTGGCCTTTCTGCCAGAAACCCAATAATGAAATTATTTAAAAAGAAAAAAACATGCCTGAAAAAAGCAAGAGAGCTACTCCAACTTGCAATTGTGGAATATATGTACATATATTACTAACTGTAATGTCTTTCTTTTTATTTATATCTATAAGACGTTTAAAACGGATAATCTAAAACAGGTCAAAATCAAAACTCCTGAGCTGTAACAAGCAGGAATAAGCCCAGACTTAACCAGACCCACCCTAAGTGTTTTGTATGCTTGCTTAATCAAAACAGTTTTTAGTACATTCCCCACTTATTTTATCAATCACAAAATGGTATTTGAGTCTTTTAAAGTATCTAACTTAAAGAAGAACCCAGTTCAAATTAGTTTTAAAATGTACAGAACAAGCTTTTCCTTAAGTGGCTCATCATAGTGATTTTAAATCCTAACTGATAACTGTGATCTGAAAACCTAGACTTCTTGTGCCAAGACATTTAAAAGATACACTTTAAAACCTTCATGACATTTTCAAATCAAAGCACAAGGCAGTAGAGATAGAAGTGTATCTCATTGTTGACTTTAAAACAATTTAGTAAGATGATGATGAGTTTCAGTTCCATTTGTTTTGTTTTTCTCCACAACTATTATTGAATGTTGATTAAAGTGATTGTTTGGTCTATTATTCTGTGTTGTGATAAAGGTATGTATCCAAGTACAGACCAGCGGTCATTCAGGAGCATAACTTAACTAAGAAGAAGACCGCAAAGAAGACGATGGGACCACCAAAAGTGGAAGTGCCATCTCCAGATATGTACCTCAAAAAGCATTCGAATCAGCCCAAACCTCCAGAGAGTAAGTTTCTCTATCAAACTATGTGAGGATTTGCATTTTTGATATTAATATAACCTTCCCGACGGCTGCCTTCTCTTTGGGACAGAGTCTGAAGACAACCATAAGAATTGTACTTGCCCTTTGAGAAAGCCACCTGTCCCTGCGCAGACCGACAACCCACAGACGGGGATTCAAACCAAGAGGAATTTCTTACAGACGAATGTCATGCTTCCGATGAAGCCTAAGCCCACTTTCGTAGACACAAAGAAAGGACACAAACAGCTCCTGGAGAACTCGGGACTTGTCCCCAAATACATCATGAAAAGGGTATTTTCCTTCATCATGTCACTTATCTGTGTTTCCTTTTTTTCCCAAGGTATGCTTGGTCAAGTGTTTCTGTGTTCAACCCTTCGTAAAGCCCATACATTATAACGTTTTCTTTGTTGTACAAAGCACCCATGATCCAGCTCTTCTGTGTTTGGCAATTATTGAAGCAATGGTAAATGTTTTCTCTTTGTGGTATCTTTATTTCTCTTTTCAATAGAAGGTATGTCAGGCCTAGTGATGTTTGGTTAGCGTTATGTCTTTGTGATGCAAAGCCACTGATAGAGCTAGTAGGGGGTTGTTTTCCACAGAAAGTCCCCATGGCTCAGTTCGTTAATGTCTGGGATGGAGCCAGCATCAGTCCCAGTTCTGCCATTAGTATTGAATTTCTGTAGAAAGTACTTCTATCCCACTGGTACATGTTGAGAAGTCATGTAATTGAAGAAAATGTGGCAATTTCTTTGTTTTGTTTAATTGTTTCTCTGTCTAGTTACACATGGACGTGAAGTCTCTTGTTGCTACCTGCAGGATTTTGGTGAGGTACCTGAATACCTGCGCCAGCGCAAGGAAGCGGAACAAAGGGCTCAGGAAGAGTACGAGCGCAGTGTGAAGGAGCAGGTGGTCATGCAACAACTGTCGGACAAGGAGAAACTAGCAGCCCTGGAGGTACTCTGTAGTTTCCTAGAACAACCAGGGATCACCCCAATTTCTGAAACTGTGAAGATCTGCCTTTAGTCTACCTTCGAGATTAATTTTGTATTTTTGCATCCTGTCTTCAGGGCCTGAAGAAGAAGTGGGATGAACTCCATCATGAATATCAAAGCCTTCCTCTCATCCTGGGGACTCCGTCAGCAAAAGCCCACAAGATCCATCTGGAGGAGAAAATGAGTCAATTGGAGAAGGACATCAGCTTGTTGGAAAAGTTCAAAACCATATACATTGCTGACAATTAGGCTCAGACGACAGTGGAGGTTTTTAACTCCTCTGATACTTCAGGCCTAATGTTGGAAAAATAAAAATGTCCTGTAATCTCCAAAGCTGTGCTACAAAATAAATCTTACTTTGCAGTTTTCTTGCAGTGACAACATGTATATTTAATGCTTTTACTGAATTAAAGTTGTTCTGTGGTGGAACCGAAAACAACATTATTAGGTTGAAATGTATTCCTAGCTCTATATGGAGGTAGTGAATTTGCAACATGGCAGCGCGTTGCATTGCTGAGAAAGCCAAGAACCTGCTTGGAACAGCAGCTTCTCTGCAGTAGACCTGGAAAGAACATGGTATTTCAATTGTTTCCAGATTTTTCCCTTTGTCTATGCTTTGGGGTGACTGTGGCTCAGTGGTTGCATGTTCAATTCTGACTCCCACTTTGACCAGGAGGTCTCCAATTCATATTCTGCCTATAGGTGTCTGTATACTATACCAGCCGATATGGCTGCATGTTTTCCTTTATTGCTAGTATCTGGTCCTCAAGCTCTGCTCCTGCGCTTTCATGATCATTGCTTCTCGGATGTCCTTCAGGTCTATTGCTAAGACTAAGTCACCCACCTGTCAGTGGTGCTTCCAATGCTGGAGTTTTTCCATTCATGGTTCCTTCAGTTTGTCTTCCAGTTTCCATTTTCTGATCCTGACTCATCTTGCTGATGTATTTTTGGAGCTAGAATGTTTTGTCTTGGATAGCCGTTCTGATGCTAACTAGAGCTCTCCTTACTTCTTTGCTTTCTGTGCACAGCCCATTGATACTATTTGTATTTACTCGGGTTGTCGTCATTTAATTTTAAAATTAGTTTGACAAACATTTGAGTGTGACAACAGATGCACAAATGAGGGGGAGAACAATTTATGCCACAGTAAATACATTTCAGTGCTTCGCTGCCACGGCTATGTGACGAAGTCTTCATGAAAACGATGGGCAGAAGCGTCGGACGGGTTCATGCAGCACACTGTTGCAGCAAAACAGCTTCAGACACGTTTACAAGCCAAGTTTTGCTTTGGTTTCTTGTTTAATTGAGTCAAACATACTCATTATCCTCTTGTTTACACCACCATCACACATACAGACAACTGAAATCAAACTTTTGAGCTGGCACACAGGCTGCAGTAATCCACCACCTGGGTGGCCAGTCATCATTACTCACTGCAGCCTAAAAGACTGTTAGGACAATTATTAATTATGCTCACCCTTTCTGAAGCACTCTGTCTCAGAAAGTAACAGCACCTCTTGTCAAAATGAGGAGATTGGCTCGAAGTAGGCCTAAACACTGAAGGTAAGATATCTAATAGGATAGTTTAGTGAGTTTTAAAGTTTTTTGGGTGGAAAATAGAAAGCTAAAGAAATAGGTTTACATCAATAAGGAACAATCAAATAAAATCAAATTGATGGTTTAAATCCAACGTCAGGGCTCTGAAAAGTATAACAATTTCTATGCACTTAGTACTTGGCTGGCTTCCTCTTGCATGAATTACGGCATCAATGCAGCGTGACATGGAGGCGATCAGCCTGTGGGTCTCTGAAGGTTAATGAAGCCCAGGTTGGTTTGATAGCTGTCTTCAGATCATCTACCATCTAATTTTCTTGTTGGTAACAAACCATAGATAATCTACGGACTGTTGGCCAGTCAAGAACAAAAACCCCAAGCTCACTAAACAAGCTTCTGGTACCTTTGGCCGATTGAACTCCTGCAATGTTCTGATGGAAAATGAAACCAGCATCTCTAAAACCAGCCAGTCAGCAGCCAACCATCACCGATGCTTCACTCCAGACTTCAAGCAACAAGGATTCTGAAGATTTACATTTTCCTCCAGACTTAAGGACCTCCATTTTTAAACAAAATGCAGAATGTTCTTTCATTTGGAAACAGGACCCTAAATCATTCAGCAACCATCCACTTTCGTTTCTCCATGGCCCAGGTAAAATGTCTCAGGTGTGATTATTCAGAGGTGGCTTATATATATATTCAAAGATTATATAAGAATAAAGCCCTGCAGAAAGTAGCTAGAATTCACTGTTGTGTATGATTTTAGTTGTAAATGTATTGATGTGACACCCAGAAAGAGAATGCTAACCTTTAGCTGCACTGAAGTAGGTCTGTTTTTGCTCAGTGTTAAGTGGGACAGATAGCCCATTAGCACATACTAACATACAGTAATAAGATCGACGTGGGCTGAACTGTGAAAGTATGCAGGAGTTTTGGTTTAACTGTGTGTAGGATGCTTGTTAAGAGAGTTTGAGTTTAAGTAGAGCAGGTGCTCTGAAGTTATCCCACTATGGTTTCAGTCACTACCTGTGTCCTGTTTCAGTCTGACACCAACCTGCCACTCCACTAACGTCTCTGATGTTGCTGTTAACAGAAACACAAAGACTGATTGTTCTTCTTACTAGAAACGCTTTACATGCAAAGAAAGTCTGAACGAAACTATCGAATATCATGTTGAATCAATAAAAGTGATTAAATGTGAAGCTAAAGTCGGAAAACTGTTCAATTGGGTAATAACAGTTCAGTTGTCTTGCAATCAAAAGATTGTAGGTTCGGTTCCATAAGTGATTCTGAGTAAGACTAGCTCATGGACCTAACTGACTAATGATCTGTGTATCAGAGTGTGAGTGTAGATCTACGTATGAATGTGGCTCTAGTGTAAAGTGATTTGAACGGCGAGTCTGACCAGGAAAACACTATATAGTGTGAATCCATTTATAAAACATATTAAATACCTTGGTGAAACATTTCTTTCTAAATGTCCTAAAAGCTGAACGTTTATAATGACAATTTTGTTGCATAATACACCTTCAAATGTGTTTTTTTATTATAACAGTAGATTTGTGATGCAAGTCATGAACCCGGATCTCTTACAGTCACTCAACTTACAACAATAGAAAACTCATTTAAAAGTTAACATTTTCCTATATTTGCTTAGTTGTTTTATTGCATCGAATGGTTTTCTGTTAAATTATGTATAAACTTAGTAAAACACAGAGATTAATATATTCTGTATGTAAACACTTGAAATTAAGGTGATCAAAGAAAACCTTCCATTGGTTTAGATGTCAGAGCTCCTCGTTGCTCTGAAACCTCTCTGGTGAAAGTCACTACTGATGTTTTCATTGCGTCGTATGATGGTGTAGCATGTCCTGTAAACACCATCCATGTAATGCATTTAATACAGTTAATAACAGCAGTTCAGTATTCCGCTCAGATTAAAGGAAGGTTGAAGTTGTTCTAGGTTTGCTCTGGATCCCTCTCAAATCCAGAATACAATTTTAAACAATTTTTCTTAGAAATACAAAAAATGACCATATTCAAAACCGTATGCAGAGTCAATCTGGTTTATTAGAATAAGTTCAGATCAGAGAGGTGGAAAGGAATTAGACCTTTGTCTTCTATTTGTTCTGTTGTGAATTTGTGTTATATGAATAAATGTTGAATAAGAACTAAAAAGTCCCTAAGAATGTGACACTGATCCTTCACAGCCCACCATGCGTGCAGGCTTCACCAACACTAGATGTCCCCACTACAGCATAATTCAGTATCACCAGCCTGTCTGAATGCCACAGTGTTAAACAATTAAACCTTTACCACCTACCTGGTCCATTTTCCAAGCCAAGTAAAACCAGAGCAGACACTGAGGAAGCCGGGGTCTAAATTTAAATACAATCAGAAACCCAGTGACTGCAACTTGATTTTAAATAGGGATTAATAGCAATTTCTGTAAATCTGCACCATATATGTTCCTGTTAGAGTGCAGCAGTGGTTGAGTAATATGTGGTTTTAATGCCCGCTAAAGAAGTGTATTATCAATGTACTGTATTGACAAATGTTCTTTTTTTTTTGTTATTTTGTCTTAAAAATGTAACATATTTTCTTATTTGGAACATAATTTAAAAAGTGTATAACCTTTTTCAAAAATCTCTGTCAACACTGTAATTGTATGATTTCTGTGAACCTTAAACAGTGATTAAAACAGTTGAGATGTAAGTTTAATTAATGAACCCGACGACCTGTCCAGGCAGGAGCAAAAGAGGCTTGATGTCTTTACTGGCGAAAGAAGAACATTTAGGTTTGGTTTTTAACCATTTTAACATTTGTAGAATAAAACTCTTGCTTGTGGTTTTGTGTATCTGTATTGTACTCCTACATGACTAAATCAAATTGTTTATTAAATAACTTTGACAATTAAGTAATTTTAAAAGTCAAATTACTCTCAAAAATCTTCTCAAAGTGTTATTAGCTGTCTCTCCGCCCATCCATCATCTGCCACTTATCCAGCAGAGATGCCTAGACTTCCCTCTCCACAGCCACAGTCTCACTCGGACCAAGAATTATAGAACATTGTAACAAGATGCCCGAGGGGCCTGAACTAGCTCATCTTGATGTGGAGAAGTAGCAGCAATCATATAAAGGTTCTTCTATCTCTAATGATGTCCTAAGTATGTGTGTGGAGGAAGGACTTTATGACATAAGTGTTTAATGTGCTGCTTCATGAACTGTTCTCTTCCTTCCTTTTATGTAGGCTGTGTTTAGCAGAGGGGGCCCTGAATTTCCTTCCCAGAGCGCTCCAGCCGGGTGGAGCTCATGACAGACAGCGGTTTCCTGCTGGAAGCGACGTCCAGTTTAGGTCATGATGAGTTATTTTTGTTCCAACGCTTCATAAATAACTTGTGTAACAATTGTCAGAATGTGTCTGGCTGTTGATTTTTTTGCCTTGCTGTTCTTTTATGTTTCCCCAAAGGATACATATTCAGACTCGTTTTTTAATCTCTACTTATTCATCATTTTTATCTGCTTCATCTGTTAATAAAAAAAAAAAAGGTTTTCACATTTTAAACATTATGAATTCCCTATGAATCTTTTAGATTTTTTTTGTAGAAACATTTTATGGATTTCAATAAATAATATATATATATTTTTTAGAGACAACTTACTCTCATACACTAAGTCTACTTAATATTTGTGGTGATCATTCCCAGCAGATTACATCAAGCCATAGACTTGCAGCATGTAGCCACAGTAGAGAGGAACACCCTCGGTTAACCGGTCAGAAACCACCAACAGAACCAGAATCTCGAAAGTTGATTGGAAGTTAATCATTAATTTAGGAGCAGCTAATGCAAATTGGATAGAAGAACTAGCAAACTGAGGAAAAATTGTCAAATTTTCCCTAAAGCAGCCTAATCCTGTATTAGCTTAATTATAGCTTAGGATATCCTTCCACACAGAACCTTCTTTCTAGAATGAATTCATCTCTTGACCGTACATTCTACCTCTTTCTACATCTCCACTCGTGCAACTGAAGAAAAATCTATCAATTTCTAATTATTGGTTTAATCAAAAAATTAAGATTTTAAGCCAACCCTTAATACCAGACTGAGCCGATGAGTTGATAACTAAAAAATGTCTTCCCCCCATTTTATTTTTAGAGATTCTAGGAACCACCAGTAAACCTGCAGTCTGAGAGCAAAGTGCTCTGTTAGGGACGTAAGGAGCCATCAGATCGCTGATGTATGATGGAGCTTCATATGTCAGAAGAAGAATCTCAAAATCTATTCTGGATTTGAGATGGATAAATTTGAATGGAAGCTGTAATAGAAGAGATATAATCTGTCTTTTCAGTTTTCATCAGAACTCTTGCTGCAGCGTGTTGGATCATTTGAATATTTTAACTGGAAATTGCAGAGTTCTTGATAATAAATAGATACAGTATTCCAGGCCTGAACTACAAAATGCATGAAGTATTTTTGTTCAGCATCAGTTCTGGACAGTATTATGTTGTGGGGACACTTTTCTGCTGCAGGGAAGCTGGTAAATGGTAATGGGAAGGTCAATAGAACCAAACATTTTGGAGACTGCAGAAGATATGAAACTGGAAGTGCGTTTAGAAACTCAGTCAGAGTGGAACCAAATCCTATGTTTTAAAATGGCCTAGTCAAAGTCCAGACTGTGGCACAAACTGTGGCAAGACTCATCTATTAATGTTGACACATGACCTCCATCAAACTTGACTGAACGTTTTTACAAAATAAAAGTTAAAATCTTTCGAGACATACCTCTGAAGGCTCACAGCTAAATAACAGTGAAACGTGCTTCCCAAAAGTATAAACTCCATCTTGCACTTCTTTGCGTGGGGCTTTCCCATGTAATTTCAATAAAATACACTGCTTCATGCTTTTTGTTTCTAGCTCTCGAAGAAGGCGGACGCGTTTCTCTCTGTCTCCCGACCTTACCCTTATCTATCCTACTTCAGCCCTGTGTTTGTGTCTTTCATTCTCTTTTGGAGCATCTTTTTACATATCTTCCGAAACCGAAAATAATGGATCTGGTCAGCTGGTCTCTCAACGCAATTGATCAAATTTTCCTGACGGGAAGACAGGGCAAAGGGGAACCCTCGTGTCCAGACGGGACAGCGTTCGCAGGATACACAATGGATTCCGTGGAAG
>JAVLVB010000500.1:126582-145076 GCA_032876305.1 Orestias chungarensis | reverse complement strand
TGTCTCTCCGCTCGTGAACTTGTTTTATTGTGAAACGTTAGGCGGAAGTGCTGTCTCTCCGCTCGTGAACTTGTTTTATTGTGAAACGTTAGGCGGAAGTGCTGTCTCTCTGCTCGTGAACTTGTTTTATTGTGAAACATTAGCCGGAAGTGATGTCTCTCCGCTCGTGAACTTGTTTTATTGTGAAACGTTAGGCGGAAGTGCTGTCTCTCTGCTCGTGAACTTGTTTTATTGTGAAACGTTAGGCGGAAGTGCTGTCTCTCCGCTCGTGAACTTGTTTTATTGTGAAACGTTAGCCGGAAGTGCCGTCTCTCCGCTCGTGAACTTGTTTTATTGTGAAACGTTAGCCGGAAGTGCTGTCTCTCCGCTCGTGAACTTGTTTTATTGTGAAACGTTTGCCGGAAGTGATGTCTCTCCGCTCGTGAACTTGTTTTATTGGGTGGAAAGTTTGATGCAGGAGCAGCGCGCGCTCTGCCCCTGGCTGCACGCGCCTGCTCTGCGGGACGCCTCACAGTTTGGCGGCTCCCAGGATTCCTCCTCCGCTCCCGGTTACTGCAGCTTCCGCCGCTTCTTTCTTCTTCTTCGTGTTAAACTTCCCTGCCGGAGGAGAGATGGAGCCGAGCCGCTAGGAGCCGGACTCCCGCCCCGCTGCAGGGAACATGGGCTGCGGCTTGAGAAAGCTGGAGGAGCCGGAGGACAGCAGCCCCGGGAAAATCTACTCCACTCTGAGGAGACCGCAGGTGGAGAGCAGGAGCGGCAGAGCCTACGACCACGTGCTGCTGGACTTCAGCTTGGAAGGTTCTTCATCCATTTGTCTGTTTTTTCAGCATCTCTCAAACACGTCACTTCATTTTTTCTGCACATTTTCACCTCATATTGACCAATTATGCTAATTATTGAAAATATAGAGATTGACCCATATTAAACTCTTAAGTCATCCCTCTGTGATGGATGTTTAGATGCTTTAAAACATTTCCTGAAATAACTTATTTATTGGTTCTCAAGGTAAAACAATTCGCTGGAAGTTTATTATATTTGCAGATGAGTCCATTTATAACTGTTTTTGATATATTTCTTAATTATGAAGCTCCTTGGAAATGACTGACCTGATTTACTATTGGTTTTTGCTTTGTTAGGCTGAGTATTTAGTTCAGTGTGTGTGTGTGTGTGTGTGTGTGTGTGTGTGTGTGTGTGTGTGTGTGTGTGTGTGTGTGTGTGTGTGTGTGTGTATCCCAGGGGCGTGGCTATGTGGGGGGGCAACCTGGGCCCACAACCCAATAAAATTAATTTATGAAAGAAAAAATATACATTTGTCAATGTTGTGTGTCCTAAATAAAATGAATCGGAGTAAAGCAGAAGTGCTTGGTGAGGATCTTCTTTGGAAGATGTCATTCGTTAAATGGTTTGATGAATGACCTCTGAACTATGTGAGCCTGGTTTGTTAACGTGACCTGTAATTATGTATTTAAGTGAGAATTATTTTATTGCACTTCTTTTTAAAAATGATGCACTATATTTGGGCAACATGAAGTAATTTACTTGGTTTTATCTGGCCTTGGTTCTTTATTACAAAACATTAATACAAAATTACAAAAAAAAACTTTAACTATATGAATTAGACCATTTTTTAGTAGGCCTGACTGAAAAGCAGTTTCTGTCTATGCCACTGGTCTGACATTCCAGTGCTGGAGGAACGAGGAGCTTAATTCTTACGTCTTGACGGGATTATCTGAGGTTTATTACATTAATATCTGATTAAAACGTTCGCTATGTGAGCTTTAATAAATGGTTAACGCCACCATGCGTGGAAATGGAGGACATTAGCACGCTGGTTTGCCTAATTTCTATTTAAGGTGTACAGTTTCCACGTTTTTACTTTATGTCAGTGGTCCCCAAACTACGGCCTGCGGGCCGGATCCAGTCCGCCTCCACATTTGGTCCGGCCCCCTGAACAATACCAGAGATTATTTTCATATATGTGTATTTGTATTTGATAATAAAGTTGGAAGAATCCAGAAAGGGTTATTAAATTGCACCTTCTGGAAAACAATACATTTTTACGTTTAGGCATTTTTGCAATCGTCACACTTTTTCTGTTGCAAGAGGAAAATACAAAGTTATGTGGCCCTCACAGGAAAAAGTTTACGACCCCTGCTTTATGGGCTTGAACATCTTATTTTATTCTTGTCTAATCTCAGGAGCCACAACAAGATTTAGGTCCAATTTTCAGTTTAGCATAACAACTAAATGCTGATTTGTTTATGTTCATATCTAAAATAATAATAAATCAATGGCATCAATATTAAAAGATGAATTCTGTTTGTTGTTGCATTTTTGGGGGATTTAGGACCTAGCCCAAATTTTTAAAAATAGTATGTTTGGATAAACAAACTTGTTGGGGGGGTATTTTGTGCATATCTGACTACAAAACAGTGCAAAATGTGTTTTATTTTATGGTTTTGCTTTATTATTGGAATCAAAACAGGAAAAGGAAAAACCTTAACACATAGTGTCCGTGCAGCAGCTTTTAACTTGTCTTCTGTTAAGTATATGGATCAGATCCTGGCATGTGTAAAATGAGTGACCCTCTGGTACCGTGGTGACATTTTTCCCGACATACAGGGACCTCTAGATTCAAACTGTAAAATTTCGACAAATTTAATCCAAAAGCGAACTACATTTTTATACATATATTCCCAGAACTGTTTATGCATCATCAAATTTAGTTTGTTGTGACTGAAACCTTCCTGTCTGTTCATCTAACCTTAGAGTAGACCTCAGTACGAAGTGTTGTAATCATGGCATCAGTTATTTATCATGGGGATTATATGCAGTAAAAAGGACATTGGAACAAGAAAAAAAGAGAAACAAGGACCCAAGTTAGTGTATTAAACTCCCAAATGGGCCTGGAATACTGCAGACCGTCCTGGCAACAAGGACGTTCATTCAGCCTGCCAGAAAAGCAGGTCAATGATCTTTTCTCTCACCTCTCTTCCTCTGGCGGCCCGATCCCTCCGAGCACACAAGGACGCCTAAACGAAGCTCCCTCCCTCCCTGAGGCACTAATAACCCCCGGCTGGGAAGTGGAGTATAATTTGAACGGCATTGCTGGTTCGCTAAGGATAATCCCTTCATCTGGGGCTCCGACTGGCTGCTTTAACCGTGACCTACTTGGAGGGAAACTGTGATTTAAGTAGTGGATGTGGGCTGAGCGTGTAAACAGCAGGCTGGGGGAAAACGGTGGATCAGAGAGCGAGGAGCTGCTTTTAAAGTCACAGATCACGCAGGCGAAGCAGTCCACTTTACATCATTCAGTTACTGCCGCACTGATGCCACGAACATTTGAGAGTAGAGGTCCTACAAACACATATATAATATAATATATATATATGCACTCATGTGTGACACATTAGAGCCCAAGTGGTCATATTGGGTTTATCTCTTCTTGAAGATAATATCACGTATTTCTGAAAAATGAGCTGTAATCCATCCAGCTAATAGTTTGTGCCATTATATTTGGTTTGGTTTTATGAGTACAGATAAAAAAGTCCACTAATAACCGTGGGGATTTTTACTCATTGAATAGTTCTGCAGAGATACATAACTGTGTAAACTTTTTGGTACAAAGTTGTTGTTTTTTTATAGGAAACAAATTACAATTATTCAAAAATAATAAAATGTTGGCAATTATAGTAGTGCAGAAATCAGTGGTTCCATATTATGGAATATAAGTGTGTTCATCATGAATTAGTCCAAATAAGAGTCACCTCCTGAACCTTTACTGTGACCTTACAGTAAGAGTTTGCCGTGTTCATGTGTTTCAGAACCTCTGCAGTCACAGGTTCTGTCCTCAGTCTCTTACTGTGTGACTCATCCATGTGTCCAGATCTAAAAATGGTCCCAAACACCTGAAGCAACAGGAGGTTCTAAATAAATACATTTGATCATTTTACCCCTAGTGTGGTTTCCTGTTTCTCTATAGCAGTGAGGACCACTCGACCACATCTGTGACTTACACGAGTTCAGTAAGAAGAAACGGGGAACATCACAATATCTCACCAGATGGTTTATAACATGAGAAAAGTATGGACAGAACGATCTCACTGAGTGTGAGGCTTCATTACTGGCACAGAGAGGAACTGGCGTTCGTCCAGTTTATAGTCTGGTTCCAACGGCTGTTCTTTTTCAATCTGCCCAGCTACTCCATGTGTGTACATTTGAGTATTTCTATTTTTTGGTATGAAATTACATTGTAACAGTCGTAATTGTGTGACGTCTCTTTAAGGCGGCCTTAATTAGCGATAGTGACGCACAAGTATGAGCCTGGACTGAGGTAATCTTCCACATCTAAGTAATCGATACTGCTTTTTTTTCATGTTTGATTAGATAGCGGCTATTCATCCGGGCTTTGTAAGGTTGTGACGAGTGAGTTATTAAAGTACAAGCACAGTTAAAATCCCCATAGAGACAAGGAAAATGTTGTTTGGTCCTTCTGGAAAAAAACCTATAAAATGAAAAGGTGTCATCCTAGAGGTTTCACACCGCTGATCCCGGTGTACATTGGCTGTTCTTAGTGGGAACACTTTTAAAGCAGCAAACATTAAAAATATCCACTTTATTTCTTCAGATATAAACAGTGGTGGACCGTTATGGGATTACATGAATTTAAATACATATTTTTTGTGTGTGCATTTTTACAGGTGGTATAGACGTTTTATAACAGAGTGGTTCTACATGTCGGTACATAATGAAGTGGTTTCAGAGAGTTGCATGTTTCTGTAAAAGTACTCCGCAAAGAAAACAGCAATGTACTGATATTGCAAAATATATTTTGTGCTTAATAATACTAGTTTATGATAAGTTGGTGTCATGTTCACTGACTTTCAATTAATGGTGACAAATTGTCTTAAAGATCTCCCAGGCAGCATGTCCTCATTTCACTTCAAGTGGAATGAGACTTAATGCCAACTCTCATGGATCTTCAAGCCACCTTGTGTTGATTAATATATTAATTGAGTAAATGAGATGCATACTGTAGATCATTCTGCTTTCACTGATAGAGTGTTTGCCACCAGAGGTCTATGAAAGATTTAAAAGTGATCAATATAAGACGGGGGTGGCCTCACTTTTTGAGCTTGCGAGCTACGTTCCTAAGGGATCTACAAGTGAAATTGGACAATCCCAAAATTGTCTTGTCTGAGATTGCAATTTTTGGTTGAAAAAAATAAGAATAAGAATACTTATGAGTCTGAACTGGAGTTTGTAACCATTTCTAAACATTTAGCTGGTAAACGCTTCTTGAGCATCAGAGGACATTTGCTGACTTTAGTCCATAAAAACCTGTTAGCTGTTGTTACTTCACTAAACCATAACTGAAGGTGCCATTAAAAACGTTACAGCACCAGGAGTTTGATGTGAAGAGAACAATATTTTCTTCCATACCTATTTTTAATGCACATAATTAAAATTTAGGAATGCATTTGTAATTATATATATAACACGAATTAAAAGCCTCAACCTGTTATTTTAATCTCTTGAATTGCTCCATGCCATAGTTCCCGTAGTTGCTCTGTGGTTTTAAAGGATCAATTAGGTTGGAAGATCCGGTAATGCTAGATGCTACTTGATGCTGGCAGGGGGGCTATTTGTAATACTTTGAGTTCTTCTTTTTCTTCAGTTGCTCCCCCCAGATTGTCACTTCCATTTAGCTTTTTCTGGAGCTGAATGAGCTCTCTGAATAAACAGTGTGCATTTTCAACTATGATCCATCTCCAGTCAGGACGGGTGCACGTTTCCCAAGGCCAGAAGGGGTTCTTCAAAGCTTGGCCTTCATGTTCCTGCACACAGCCCCACTGAACAAGCACTTTGATTGGAATCAAGGGTTAACAGCTGCCATGAATGGCCTAGTTAATAGCTGAGGAGGTGGGATTTACAGTACTATGGTTCGACCTGACGCTGAGGTGTTCTGTAATCTTCTGAAAGGTGGTCAGACCCGCCAGGCCTCTAATCTCTGTCTGATCTCAGGATCCAGTGCCGGATTATTTCAGATTAAAGACAATTGTGCACAAAATTAATTTAGAGCAGCTGTCAAGGACATGGAAAAGTTAGACAGGTTTTAGTGTCTGCTTGACATCTGGATGTCACTCGTTAGAAGTCAAGCTAAGGTTGATCTTAAATGGTCAGAAATACTATATATATAAAGCCTTTTCATAACAACTGAAAGTAACATTACATGACTGAGCTATAATTGTCACTGGAGAATATATGTTACTCGCCATTCACATTTTTCTCGAGTTAACTTCCATAAAATATTGGAAAATGTGAAGCCACCATAGTGTTGTATTAAAATGACCAGTATGTCACATGTTACAGATGTTGTATAAAAGGAAGGCTCTAAACTGGAAAGAATAGCCCTTCACATAAACTGCATGTATTTGCTAAGGTGAGCTTAATCTTTGTCACTAAAGAAAGAAATAATAAAAAGTCAACATAAGTAGAGACTCCACAGATGTGCCCGTTCTGAACGCTTGCAGACCTGCTTTTAGGCCATGGCGTTATTTTCCCGACACAAACGCTTCTCTCTGTTTTGTCTCGTCTTTTGTGCTGAGCTTAGTCAGACTCAGTGTTATGATGCCGGTTGGTCGGCGGAGGTCCTGAACCACCGTCAAATAGTTTTCTCCTGTTTCTGTTTAGAGCTTTTTCACACAGTGTCCACGTTAACTTAGTAGGTTAGAGTTTATCCTCCCAAACAAACAGTTTGTGTTGTTGTTTGCTCCTTGTTGCCGGCAATGGCCTCTTTTTAACGCCCTAACAGACGTACTTATAAACTGCTTCCTTTGGCTCTAAATCTTCCCTCCTCCTTCAGCTCCGTCACCCCTCTCTTGCCTTCCTGTTGATCTACTCCCCTTAAACTGCCTTCTTCTTTATCCCCCTCCTTTTCTTCCTATCCTCCGCCCTCTCTAAACTTTTCTCCCACGCACCTCTGAACAGAGGGCTCAGTGTCCGGGTCCGTGGGTCGGGCGGCAGCAGGGAGAGGGGTGATGGGGCCAGGAGGAGGAAAGCAAAACACTGGAATAAAAGGCTTGTTTTAAGGTGTTTTGGTGTACCAGCAAAGTTCTCCTTAGGGGGTTAAACTGCAGCGCATGTCACCCTTTTTTCCTTGGTGTCAACACAAAATGCTGGCGTGGTTTATTTACCACTAGTTATTCAAATCAATTGTTAAAGACTAATACTTTCTACTCCTGACTAAGACTTAAAAATGTTTTTTTTCAATGTTTGACTAGGAAAGCTGTACTAAAACCACCACATTAAGAAATGAATAAAGCTGATTAAAATGAAGGCGCGCAAATATCTTGTCAATCAGTGACCCCCGTTATCACCACGGAGTATAATCACTATTCACTTCCTATGAAACCTTCACTACGAACCGCTTGTTGCCCACCTCCACACCAGTGACTGCCCAAATTTGTGCATGTGAAACTTCAAGGTCATACACGTAAACATAGAGCAACGCAACACAGTAAAGTTAAAACAATTTGCAACTTTTGTCGCTGCATCATGGTACCACTACCAATCAGTGAGGGATTTGTGGTGGACAGACCAATGGATGGAGATTTTGCAGCAGTCTGGAAGCACTTTCTAAATGGAGAAAAGCGTCTGGTTAACTTCGTAGCGCCGCCGTAGCTTTTGTGTTCCAAGTGTTGGGCTTATCCCCGGTGGCGATCACTGCCATCAGTTGCTGCCAAGTGTGGGGCCCTTAAAACGCTCAAGCGTTGTTGTAAAATGAGTGTGAGGCGGTCAGATGACAAACGGCAAAGAGCAGCAGCCGTCCATGGGTGCCCACAGATCCCGGGGCCCCACACCTAATCTGAAAATATTCCGATTATCTTTATTCAGTTTCAGATTGAATTTGTTTCTGTTTTAAGCAGGAGGATAAAGAAAACTCGCAGTACTTTGGGAACATTTCCGGCCACGGTTTTGAGGATATTCTACAGGTAGAGATACGATCCCAGTTGTAAGCAAGGTTTATTTTGGTTCTGTAATCACTGTTGAATGATCTGAATACAAACATGCCCCATGAACTTGACTGATGGGCTTGCATGATGTGAAAAGACAAATTGATCTGTAATAGGGAGTTTATGGCGGTGAGTTAACGTCTTCTAATAACTCACAAATAAAAGGTCCTAAACTGGTTTGGTAGTCCAGCATTTTGGAACTTTGCGAACTGTTGAGAGAATTTTAACTAGGGTCCTTTTCCATCTAAGGGCTCTTGGTTCCTCTAGGTCTGGTTTTTAGAACCAGGCCTCCCAAGTTTATAGGCCTACCAGATGACACATCTGAGTGAAATGATCCCGTCATTAGCAGGACTCTGGAGAATGAGATTACATGCTGAGGAGGTGATTCATGAGTGTTGGACGGAGGACACATCTCAAAGTAGCAAGACTCCAGACCTCCAGGACTGGAGTTGAAGGTCGCTGCTCTTTGTCTTTCTATCTTCCAGCGGCTTAAAAAAGGTCTGCATGTATAGAGTTAATGTGAATTATTTTATGCTATAATCTGGTGCAGCACACATCTATTTTTGAGCTGTGACTTTTTAAAGCTAAATTAAGAACTAGAATCTACCTCAAGCTTTGATGTGGTGGTAAAGCCCACAGGAATGCCAGTAAAAGTCAGCAGTGTTAGCCCAGATCCAGCCTTACTGGTTTGGTCTGATATTGGGAACCAATGAGATGGTCAGATGTCCACGGAGCTCCCAGACCTCTGTTGGGTAGAGACTGGTGGGGGTGTTGTGTGGAAGGCTTCCACCATCGCAGACTAACCACTCACTTTATGATTTTTTTATGCTAGGTTAAGCCCGTGTACTGGAGTTTTTCCTTTCATGTTAGTAGAGCAGGCAGTCCACAAAAATGTCAAAAATACTCCCTTTGTAGTTTAACTGCTGGTTCAGAGGACATTATGTTGACTCCAAGCAAGTTTTGGCCTCAAATACAGGAACTCAACACTGGCCCCAAAACAAACATTACTAAGCTATAATTACTACTTTGAGTACTCCTGGAAAAAAAGTTAATTTAAACCTTTAGATGGTCTGCTCATACCAATTATGGCCAACAGCAATTTCTCCTCAACATCTATGATATAAAGTTCATACGATTATTCTAGCCTTCCCATCAGGAGTGGAGGATGCTTTAAAACAGACCTCTTTGACACAAAATGTTAAATTGGCTTCAGCAGCCTATGTTTGTACTTAGCATCGTTAGCATTGCTAAAACAGCAGTTGGCTTGTATTCTCCTGACTCCAGTCCTGGTCCAATCCCTCCACTTCTGTAACGCATACATGAATGGGAACATAATGGGGGGAAAAACTTTGGATGATCCCAGTATTATTTAAAACAATGACTAACTTCGGCAGATACCGATGTTTATACCAATGTTGATGCCGGTACATCATCCTCCAGTAGTCTTGGCAAACTAGTAGCCAGAACCCAAGATGCAGCATAGACAAGGCAGCAGTTTTAGAACATACATATGAATGTTCGGTTAGTGTTTGGAAGAAATCAAGCTGCTTAGGTCTGGAAGACAAACAGGTGATGACCAGAAAGCAAATGTTAGGAGGTAGGGATCAACATCAATCCAGCTTCAGCTAGGTTTGCTTAAAGCACAGAGGTTATAGCGTCCACAAGACAATGTCATCCATACACATCCCAGGAATCGTTCACAAGAGGCTTTTAGACAAAGGCAAGAAATCTGGAAAACTGTTGGCTTAAAAGCAAGATCAAAACACTTAACTCAAAAATTAGTAAGGACTGTGCAACGAATAAGAGAGTAGACAGGCTGGGTCATGGGGGTAGGTAGCCTGAACATGGACCATGAAACAAGGCTGCAACAAAGGCGTCACGACCTCGCACACAGCAGGTGAAGGTCAAGTGCTTAAATAGAAAGTAGCTCAGGCGAAGACGGAGCAATCAGCAGGAGTGGGAGAGTCAACAGTATGCAGCATGAGTGATGGCAGGAAAACAGAAATCACGACACGCTAAAACAGGAGTTGGAACATGAATGCACAGAGAACAGAAACCCAAGAATAAAGCAAGAAAACAAACACAAATGAACCCATATAAAGCTAACGGTAATAAAAAAAAAAAGCAGAAACGAACAGAAGACATGAAAGAAAACCAAAGCAACAACTATTCTGTAGTTTAGCAGAGAAACAACCCCAGTAGGTTTGTGGATGCTGTGTTTTGAGATGGGTTTACTTGCATGTTCATGAAAGCCTCAATCTAAATACATTACAAACAGCAAACCTGTCCTGCTGTGTTAGAGATTATACCGTGCATTAAGATATATGTCATAGTTACTGGAGGTGGTTGAGCAGCAACATCAGCATCCGTACATTTTACATCCGGTATGATCCAAAACAGACTCAAAGTTCATAATGATAAAGCTGAACCCAGTTTTGTGGATGGTCCTGTATGCAGTGAACAGGGATCATAGGTCAGGATTAGGGTTCTGCTCAGTCCACCACAGTTTTTACTGAATGCTGAGAAACTGTGACGCCCAAAGTTTTCCTGGCAGTGATTTAAAGGAAACCCTCAGCAGATGCATCAAGTTAAACATGATTAATGAGGGACGCTCAAACTCTTCTAAGATGATTACCATGGACGAGGTCTGTCTTTGCGCCATTGTGCCTTTTTTATTGCTACATTACAGGTATCTCCCGGCATAATGAAAATCATCTGATGAGATTAATGGTGACTTAGGTTTGGTGCATGGGGCCAACAGCTCTGTGACCTAAATAAGACGCTCTGTCCTTCCAGGCAGCCGTCCTACGGTCCAGTATGTGTCGTCGCTGTCTGAGCTGCCTCAGGCCCTGCAGTCCTTCTACACCCAAGGCTACGTCCTGGTCGCCCTGCACCCCATCATCCTGTCTCTGGGCCGCAGCTGCTCGCTACCCTTCAGCCTGCTGTACCGCGCCATCCTGGCCCGTCCCAGACCCAGGTACACCAGGCACATCTCCACACCTGAACCTGGGGCTCTTTAACAAACCCCCGTCCAGTCATAACCATGCTGTCGAGGTAGAACATCAAAGATAGATGAGGTCTGCTGCATGTTTATTAGTCTCAGATGGAGGTCAGCCTGGCGGTGGAGGAGGGAGACTTGGTGTGTCCTGCGTTTGCCACCAAACAACAGGGGATTTCTATTAGCCAATAAGGAGGAAGAATGTCAAAACTCTTAGAGTCGATTGGTTGGAATGCTGCAACAATCATGAATTTACTGTAACAAAGGCAGTTGAGCATGAAAGTACCAGAAACATGGAAACTCCAGATGTGCTGTCTTATCTTTGTGGAGCTCCAGGTTTTTCTGCATTAAGAGACATGTAACAAAAAATCCCTAAACAGGACAGAATGGATTCAGCCAGGTCAGTGTTAGGGGTGTGCAATATGGATTTAAAATTTAATGATGAAGTATTGATAACAAATACAAACATTGATTTAACATAAAAATGTATTTAAAATAAGCTTCTTTAGGACATTTCCATCAAGACGTGCACAATGTAGTAATTACTATCACTACATTGTGCACGGTAACTGCATGTAATCCTGTTTTTTTATTTAGAAATCCTAATGCAGGGGTGCCTAATACGTCGACCGGTCGATCGCACATTAAAGGAAGTAGACCGCTTCCATCCTTCCGTTTATTTTTTATTTACATGCCGGGCAGCAAACTGAAGTGCATTTAAGCACGCAAAAACATGCTAACTCTACTGTAGCTTTGCGTTAGCCGCCTTAGCATACTACCGTGTCTCCCAGTCTCTCTTAGCAGAGACGCAGCTTGAGAGGATTTAGACGCCGGGGTAAGTTTGCTTCTAAAAGCCGGACACACAGCAAAGCATGTTTCAAGGTCCTTTAGTAAAAACAGTCGAATTATCTCAATTATATAGAAAGATTCAAGTCAATTTCATCGATTCCAATCAAATCTTTGTCAAAAACATGTTCCAGTTCTTATACAAATTGGTAAAAAACGTAAACGTTATCAGTCACTGGTTTGTGTTGCGTCAACCTAATATACTGAGATATAATATCATTCATGTCATTTACAGATTAATACTGTAATCGTTGAAACTTTAAGAAAACAAAAGGCAGAAGTCAACACAGTAAAAGACTAAACTAGAGCCCAGCTCTCCTGTCCTTTGTGCATGTAGAGCCACTGTCCCTACTTTCATGAGAGGTGAATCCAGTGTATCTATTACGCTGCCACTTCCTGTTCTGCCCCTGCTGGTGAATGCTGAACGATCCCGGTTCCGTCGGCTTGACGTCGGGCCTGATTCTGCCTGAAGTTGAACTCCTACCTGTTCTGATTTTTCACTTGCAGCAACCAGACGGCGTCCACGTGTTACAGCGCGCCAGTGCTGCGGGTGGAGGAGTGGCCCTTACCTGGGGATTCACTGACCAGCGACACAGTGCGGGCGCTGATTGACAGGGTCAGAGAACTTCAGCTCAACCGACCTGCTTCCCTACAGAGTCCCATAACAACCCCTGACTTCCTCGTTAAAGCCCCCCGTTCAGAGCCTGGTTTCTGTTGTGTCTGCCGTGGCTCCTACAGGTGAACAGCAGCGCGCGTGGAGGCGTTCAGTTCGTCGGCTCCGTACTGCAACAGCTGAGCAGCATCAGCAACGGACGGGTGAACAGTCCAAAGGGAAGCTGCCGCTCCTCACCTCATACACCCCCCCAAATACCGCCCGGAGACAGAGAACCGGAGGATAACACCTACAGTCCTGGTAAGGACCTGCATGAGGGTCCTGATTGGCTGGATTTAATCCCAAAAGTTGCAGATTGTTTGTGATCTGTCCAGGATACTAACATAAAGAATTATTGCAAATAAACACACATTTAATACAGTTATAGTTATAACGCTATTTGGCTCGTAAGTCTAGATGTTCTGTCTCCTCCTGTCAGACTTGAGGCTCCTGGTCTTCTTCCACTCCTGGGCCCCAGGCTGTGCTCCCCTGGACTGTCAGTACCACCAGGGGGCGCTCTCCATGCGGGTTTCCAGAAAGGGCCAAGTGGTCAGCGCACTGGAGGCCGACTGGCTGGAGCTGACTGCAGCTTACTACCGCAAAGGCTGGTCGCTGGTTGACTCCTTTGTGTACTGGGACACCCCTAAAGGTTGGTCAGTTGTACTTTCCTACATTAGATATCAAAGGTTAGAGAGCGCTGGACTGGAATAGGAACTGCATACCTCCAGGTCACATGGGAATGACAGAGCTAAGAAGCTGTAGGACTTCCAAGTACGGACAGACGAATTGGTAAAGGACAACCAACCGGACATTGTGACCATTGATAAACGGAAGGTTGTGAGTGATTGGGGGGGGGAAGAAAATGAGAAACTGGAGAAATACCAAGGACTCAGGAAAGAACTAGAAAGAGACGACTGTAGTGGTCATTGGAGCACCCGCAGTAAAGCGAGACAGGACCCTGGCGAGGAGCAGAGCGGAGCGTTCCCAGCGTCTGCAGCTGCCGTCGTTCTGCTCCTCCCGGAGGAATGCTGCAGTGGACCAACACAAGATTTATTATTTACTTATTTATTTACCAGCAGTGGATCTGCTCTATGATGTGAATGTCAGCTGTTCCCCACAGAAACAGGAAGTGAGGTCGTCGGGGGTCTGGAGGAAGCTTCAAATTTAGATCCAGTGGGAGGGAGAGCAGACAAAACAGGAAGTGGCTGATGTTTGTGTGCAGGAATGGGAAAAGAAGAGCAAACGACAGCGTGATGGAAATTCCTGTTTCTCTGCAACTATTTGGTTTTAAACATGTGGAACATTTTAAACAATCCTGTTCTGAATTGCTTAGATATTTTCTGTTGATGTATGTAGCAGGTCCCCAATAAGATGGCCTCATTTGTAGACAGGCAGAGCAGCAGCCACGTAACACATGAGAGATCCTAACCTATTTCTAATAACTGGGTCATTTTAACTAATGACCCTGATGAGAGACGCCTCAGAGCCGCAGCCACATAGTTTCAGTGTCTTCAGAGCTCCACCTGGTGGCCAGTCATTTACAGAGATGATTGAAAACCCGTAATGAAGACGTCTCTCTGTGTCGCAGGCGAGCCGGTTCCCAGATCTCTGGAAGGACTGTTTGTGTACGAAGAGAGCAGCACCTCATCTTCTGCCAACGACACCATCGTGGTGGAGCAGTGGACCGTGATCGAGGTGGGTGGGCGTGAAGAGCCTGGCGGTCTCTCAGCTCCATGAGACATGATCTCTCCCTGATGTTAGACCTAGCCACACTGCAAACATCTCTCAGAGCTTTGGTCAATCCGCCATCCAAACATGCAAAGCGTTTGCCAACATGGCTGTCCACCTGAAACTGCTGGGCTGAATAATGAGAGCATCAATCAGAGCAGCAGCCAGGCGGCTAATGGTAACTCTGAGAAGCTCCAGAAAACAATGTCTGAGGTGGGAGAACTATTGGTCATCCACAAATCTGACCTTTACAGAACAATGACTAGAAGAAGCTCATCCTTGACTGGAAAACCTCTAAGGTCCAGTTTCCCCACATGATCTGCTGTCAGATCTGTTCCCTTTAAACAAGTCGAAACATATAAAGCGCAACTGATAAAACTGAAGCCTAGCGACTTAAATCAAGCCGAGACGTCACTTGGGCATAAATACTCAGTGATATTTGATGTATTTGCAGTGTAGAATGGCCTAGTCAAAGTCTGCTAAGCCAAAAGACCTGCAGGTGTAAATCGGCTAACGTGTAGTTCATCAAAGACTCAAAGGGACTAATTACTAATGAATTAGTGATTTCACTTCCAGTTCATGTGCGCAGTTCTTTGTTTCGGTCCGTTTCATGGCATCATGCAGGCGAAACACGGAGGGACGTGATTTTAAGAGCAGATCACACGTCTAAGTGTCGGATGTGTTGTCCCCTGCAGGGCTCTGACGTGAAAACGGACTACGGGCCGCTGCTGCACACCCTGGCGGAGTTTGGTTGGCTGCTCACGTGTGTGCTGCCCACCCCCATCATTCGACACGACAGGTAAGAGGCAAGGTCGTTTCATTTTTTTATGAGTTTGCCTGAGATTCTTGGTTTTTGTTAACGCCTTGTTCTCATCGGCCCGGCCCTGCCGCTCTGCTGAGAGCAGCGATGGGAACCTGGCCACCAAGCAGGTGGTGTTTCTGCAGAGGCCGGTCAGAAGTTCCACATCCGGACATCCGAAGACCCAGGTGAGATGAGACATGTGTCCTCTTTCCTTCGTTCATCACTGCTGCAAATTAAAAAAGAAACACCTACGAAGACTGAAACGTTCAACCTGAATCATTTCTACCTGTTAAGGTTAGAAGAGCAAACATCGGCTAGATATTAAAAAGGAGCTCACTGTAGTGAGTGTGGGAGAGTATGATGCTCCGCTGCTCCCTGGTGGACAAAACTGGAATGTGACACTAGCTGTCCACTCGGAGACGTAGACGGAAACACATTTTAAGACTAGAGTGCGAATTATAGTGAAATATTGAACATAAAGAAGCTTAGCTTTGCGGAGAGGACATCAAATGTGTTCTCCATAGTACAGTAACCTCACAACACGAGCTAAAGATTGCATCCCAGGTCAATAGGTCAGGTAATTCCACACTAGCTGGAAAAATAGTAGACTTTAGTTAAAAAGGTTTCGCTGACCAGAGTCCCGACCAGGAAGCGTTTTGACAAACTTCATTTTATCATAGTATTTAAAAATGAAACCAGTGGTTTATTTACCCTAAATTAAAAGAAATGCAATTGTTTTCTTACTTTCTGAAATAAAATCAGACCAAACGTCTCTACTTTAGGTCAGTTAGAAAAATAAGTCGTACATTTTCTGGAAATATCACAAAAACAAGGGAAATATGTGAGATTTATTTTTTAAGTCTTCGAGTTGAAAAATGTACAAACATCTCCTTAGTATTTGTTAGCATTGCCCATTAAATTAATTGAAAGAGTAGCAGGAAAAGGAAAGGAGGAGGATAGGCAGTGCTTGTCAACAACAGATGGTGTCACCTTGGACATGTTACTGTCAAGTGTCGTCTCTGTAGTCCAGACATTGAACTACTGGCAGTAAGTTTGCTTCCATATTATTTACCAAGAGACTTCACCAGTTTTGTTTTGGTAGCTGTTTACATTCCACCATCAAGATGAGATTAATGCCATGACTGAGTGTGTGACTGGCTATATAAACCTTAGTGTGGACAACATCATCCCCACCAGAACAGAGAGATGCTTCTCTAACAACCCTGGACCACCAGTGACCTGAAGGAACTGTTAAAGGTGGAAAAAGAGCCTTTAGGGAGCGAGTTATTGAGGAGTATACAGAGACAGCTCAAAGTTAATATGATGGTGTCATTCTCAGAGTCCTGAAGGCCTGTGCAGAGCAGCTCTGTGGGATTCTGTAACACCTCTTCCACCTTAGCCTGACCCAAGAGAAGGTTCCACTGTTGTGGAAGACATCCTGTCTGGTTCCAGTACCAAAAACAGGATCGTGTTCTTAGATTTCTCCAGTGTTTAACACAATTCAGCCTGATCTCCTATGTCGGAAACTCCAGAAGACTCAGGTGGAGGCCTCGGCAATCGCTTGGATCAATGACTGCCTGACCAACAGACCAGTTTGTCAGACTGAAGGACCGTGTGTCTAACCAGTTGATAAGCAGCACAGGAGCACCACAGGGGACTGTACTCTCACCATTCCCTTTCACTTTGTACACTTCAGACTTCCAGTACAAGTCAGACTCCTGTCATCTACAGTAATTACTCAGATGACTCTGCAGTTGTCGGGTGTATCAGAGATGGAGAAGATGCTGAGTACAGAGAGCTGGTGGAACGCTTTGTGGCATCATGTGGGAACAATCATTTGATCTTAAATGTGAACAAAGCAAGAGATGATTGTAGATTTCAGGAGAAACTGTGTCAGATCAACCCCTGTTTCCATCATGGGAGAAGAAGTGGAGATGGTTGAGGAATACAATTACCTCCGTGAAGCGTCTACAATAAGGAACAGAGCCGACTTTACTTCCTGAGAAAACTAAAATCCTTCAAGGTTTGCAGCCAGATGTTGCAGATCTTCTATAAGTCTGTTGTTGAGTTTCATCTCCTCTGCCATCATCTGTTCAGGCAGCAGCGTCGGAGCAAGGGACCTAAAAAGGCTCAATAACCTGATAAAGAAGGCTGGGGACAAATGTGGAATCTCTGGAGTTGATGATGGAAAGAAGATTTTACATAAAATCAAGAAACTCATAGACAACCCGGAACATCCTCTTCATGAGACTGTTACTGGAGTCTCTTCAGTCAGAGGCTTCTTCAGCTTAGCTGTAAAACAGACCGCTACAGGAGATCTTTCCTGTCCACAGCCATCAGCATCTACAACAACTCCTCAGTTAAATGAGATGCTCCAACACATGTTATTTCCCTTTGGGATTAATTAAGCATTTTTGATTGATTGATTGATTGATCTGGAAGACTTGGGTCAGAGGTTCTGGGTTTGCTTTGACCAGCTTCTCAGAATAATTAGTGGAGTTAACTTCCTGGCTGTTAAATGATGCTTCAATATTTACACATCACATTCTTTCCTCGTGATTCCCTCTCTTTTGTGAAGTGCAAAAGTGCTCCACAGCATGATTCTGCCACCCCCATACTTCACAGTAGGGTAAAATATTACCGTGCTTAGAACCGTCGTTGATTTCCTCCAAATGTAACGATGGACATCATGGCCAAAGTTCCAGTTTGGTTTCATCCGACAAAGACGCATGTCTCCAAAAATAAAGACCGTGTGCTTTTGGTTTCCTCATTGCTGAGCGGCCTTTCAGCCCATGTAGGTACAGGATGTGTTTCGCTGTGGATAAAGTTACTGTCTCAGCAGTTTCAACCACATTGTAAGGTCTTTAGCTTGGTTTCTGTGGTGGATGTGCACATTTTGGATCAGAACCCATCTCCGAAACACAGAACCTTTCACCTGGCTGAACGTGTGATGGGTTCTGACCTAAAACACGCTAGTGTACTCCATAAAGCGAGCTAGCTCAATAGCCTATAGTCCTATTGTAGGCCAACATTAGCTCTGCATGAAAATATCAACCACTTATGCAGTTTAATGCCTTGTAGTCTACATGCTAACATTTTCTTTACTTATTAACACAAATGTTTTTCATTACGTGAAAAGCCACACAACTTTAAGCGCCTACTGTAAAGCCTAAAAATGTATCTGTAGTCGACTAAAGCTTACTTTAGTTAGCCGGCTCCATCACGCTTAAGTTAGCCGGCTCCATCACGCCGGTCTGGGGAAAACCTGGTCTGATCCGGAGAGACGGCATCCATCCAACTTTGGATGGAGCCGCTCTTCTTTCTAGAAATATGGCCAAATTTATTAACTCCCCAAATTACTGACAAACCAGGGTCCAGACCAGGAAGCAGAGTCGTAGTTTAGAACTCCTCTCTGCGGCTTCTCTACAGTTACCTACCCAACATCCCATTGAG
>JAVLVB010000500.1:113962-126482 GCA_032876305.1 Orestias chungarensis | reverse complement strand
TTTCCTCTCCACTGTCGCTACATGCATGCTCAGTATGAGGGATTGCTGTAAAGTCAACGACAACACCAGCCATTGTTTCTGCCTGCTGATTCCAGAGGAGTGAATGCTGCAAGTCAATGACTCGATGCAATCTGCTGGGGTTCCTTAGATTGGAAACTTTTTCAAATTGATTTGTTAGAATGTATCCTTGATTTTAATTAATTTTTTGTAAAGTGCCTTGAGACGACACCTGTTGTAAATTGGCGCTATATAAATAAACTGATTCTTGATTCTTGATTCTTAAGTAGTACAGGTTAAACAAATGAGCGCATTAGTGGGAGGATTTTGTCAGTTTATGTTAAACATTTTAACTGTTTAATATGCTTGAATGTAGGGGACAACGAAACACTGGTCTCTTAATCTATAGGACATCAGACGGGTCGGCTGGTCTTTCCAGGTTGTTTTACGATGTTTCTCTTTCCCCTTCGCTCCACAGACGGTTTCAGCTCAGACCGAGGCATCGAGTCGCTCCGTCAGCCGCGCCGTCTGTGGCTCCTCCCCCACTGCAGAGCTGTCCCCCACCACGGGGGGTATCGGGGGCTTCCCTGTATTCGCAGGCGACTACTCCGGCCCCCTAACCCACCTGGAGGAGGGGGGGTTTGAGCAGGAGGAGGGCAAAGCAGAGGTCACCTGCATGTGAGCAGATTTTAATAACGCCAGAAGAAGGAAAGAGGAGCTGCGTCACTTTTTTATATTTTGATCTGATTTTGATCTGAAGAGAAGCAGCTCCGGTCTCCTGATCAATCAGACTCAAACTCCCTCACATCAGGTCCATCTTTACCTTTTCAGTATTTCCTCAGAGATCCGGTGACGTTATTGGAAATGCTCCCTTCAGGAACGCAGGAGTCAACACGGTACTGCTGATACGCTGCAGCGGAACACGTTCTCTCTCTGTTTTTTGTTTTTAAATCAAAGGTAGAATGAAATTAATGTTATATTTTAAGGGTTTTTTCTGTAATGCATTTGTGATCTACGTGGGAGTTACAGGAAGTAGCTGCAGGAAGTGAGGGGGGAAAAAAGCATGCTTGTTGCAGTATTAATTAAGTATTAATGCTCCACTTATGGTCCAGATAAGATGAGCTGTTTGTATCTCTGAATTTTTACAGTTTTTTCTTTCTTTTTTTTACATGCATGTTTCAGTGCGTTTTATTGGGATGTGGTAGAGCAGCACAGAGTAGTTTAGTGGAAGAACAAAAACACTTGGTTACATACGCGTCTGAAAAATGTGGCATGGATTCATACTCGCCTCTCAACGCATCGTCGACGTTCACTCTGGGTCCAGGCTGCTTGCAGCTTTACACTGAAGATCAGATCGTTCTTCAGAGAACAGGCGGCTCAAGTCTTACCACAGAGTCCTAACATAAGGACTTTGACTAGGCCATTCTAAACCATCCCATTATAGCTCAGACTGCTGCAAGTTTGAGTTTCTTTTGAGTAAGTAAGGCTGATTGTTGAAACCGACCCACTATTCTGTGTTGCTCTACCGAAGAACATGCCTGAGCACATTGGTGTTAGATCAGTCCAAGGTTCATGTTTGGTCACTCCACAGAGAACAGAGGTCAGACATGTTGGAGGAACCAGAACTTCACATATCGGACTGAATTCAACAGGAACTTTTTCTGACTGTCAGTATTTTATCGGTTATTCTGTTTAGGCTTTTATTTTATGTACATTTGCTCCTTTTTCTTATCAAAGATGAACCTTGATTCCTATTCACAGCTGTGGGCAGGAGGTGGCAGTATTGAGCCGTCCCACTAGACTTTAAGAGCAAGTAACCAGAAATAAAGCTGGGAGGGACAATAATCACAGAAGGGTTAAGGTTTTATACCTTCACCCATATCACATGTTTGGTTTTTTACTACAGAACAAAAACTTTTCACATGCTATCGGCTGTATTTACCTAAATATTATTCATATTTTATAATAAAATTACCTGTAACAAAGCTGTATTTGAAAGAGGAACAAAATGTACAACTGAAAACATGAATTATGGCTTTGCTACGTTCCCATCACTTTGGGCTATAAACAAGATGCAGGCTGAAAATCAAGCGTCCTGTAAGCTTTAAAACTAAATCAAATCCAAAATACTTTATTTATCCCAAAGGGAAATTAAATTACTGCAAAGTTAGTCTAGGATCACTTATTTGGGGAGTGTGGACAATCCCTAGAGAATATCTCCAAATTTCATCATCAACAAAGTTTCCCTGAACTGAACCATTGATGTTTAAGATTGTCACTAAAATACAACAAGAAAAACAAAAAGTTGTTTTTTCTTGAGTGTAAACCAGTAAACAGTCTCCACACAACTGTATGAATAATAGGTCTTTTATTTTATTAACAAACATGATGTTGACGGTAACAAATTTATTTTTAGCTCATTTAAAAAACAAACAGTGGGTTGGACCGAAGAGACTCCTCCCACACAATAACTTAATGAGGAAGAGAGGAAAGAAGGCAGGGAGTGGGTTGTGCTCCGGCAGCTGTTACTAATACTCCCTCCTCTAGCATGATGCTCGCGTTCAACTGGTCGGCTGCAGCTCACACGAGAAGCCCTACTACAGAACATCTGACCGGCAGGCCGCAGACCGAGCTAAAGGTCAAGGTTCATCACTACCACATAAGCGTCACACCTACGTTTTACCTCCACGGCGGAAAGTTGCGGCACCACTTTCTAGGATAAGCCCAACCCAAAGCAGGCATGTCAGCAACACAAGCGAAGAGAAGCGGGCACGGGAGCTCGGATGTGGGGCGTATATACAGGGCAGGGGTGGGCAGAGATGAATGCAAACCACTTTCATAACCGAGGAAAATCCAACTGCTTAAAAAAGAAACCTACAATGTCCACAGCGGCGCCGACCGGGTTTCTAACAACCCTCGTGTGAGCAGCCATCTTTAACCCACACAGCTAAAACCAATCAGAACTCAAAGCTTTAGCGACATTTTTGTGCTGCAAGCTGGAGAGGAAAAAAAAAAGTCAATAGTTTGTAAAACCCAAAATAAAAAGTTTCCCAGAGGACCTAATCTAACGGCAGAGGTTAGAGGGAGGCGGCTGCTGTGAACAGAGTGGGTCAGGACCGCTTCCTTAGAGACAGACACATAGGAGTAGGGACGGGGGGAGACGTGGACAGTGTCTCTGGACAAGGAGTGGACACGCTGTAGTGTCTATACATATAATCGTATATATTTAAGCAGGATGAGTGCGTCTCCTCTGTATTGTATAGATATCGAGCGTACGTGTCTCCCGCCTGGCGGCAGCCGTTAAGCCTCGCTCTCTCCGGCTGACGAGGTGTTCTGGACTTCCTCCTCCAGGATGGGGACTATCAGGTTGTCCTTGGACATCAGGTTGTACTTCATCACGAAGCGCGTGAACCGGTGACACAGGAATGTCTCGTTCTGCACACACGGACATTTTTTAATGTGCCTTTATGTATTTTCTGATAAGAGATGAGAATCAATGGGGGTTGAAGTCTGCAAAGTGTCCACTGTCTGTGCTAGCATCGAATACCATCCATCTAGGCTAGTATCAGTAGCATGTACCATCTATAATAGCACAGAATAGGATCAGATATCTAGTATAGTTTTAGTTTCAGTTAGTTTTAAATACTTTTAAAGGTGTGGACGGCGTAAATCAGAGAATTTTCATTTTATTTAACACAAGACGTATGAAGTGGTGAATTCAAGTGTTTCTTTAGAAATTATATTTTCTTAATTTAAAAGCTGCGCAGAATGTCCTCTTTTACCTGGTTTCCATGCTATCAGCAGACAGTTGTGGATCCCCGTCTAACGCGAGAGATAACATGAGAAATGTCTTAACAGACTTGGATGGACGGCGACTAAAGCAAAGAGGCAAAAGCTAAGACTGTACGCTCCTCATCAGCGACAATCCCTTCAGATGGGGATTAATAGTCTGAGGTAGTTTTAGATCTGATCATTCTCATCGACTCCTGCTGGTAGTACAGCAGCTCTCAGAGAAAACATGTAAACACTTTAGTCACCCAGAGTCTACAGCTTCTGCTTTTGATTTCTATGGGACATATTCAGTAACAAGGAAATGTGAATTATTTTACATGATTAGAGAGAAAAGCAACAAAAAAAACAATTACAGGAAAATTAACGGCTTAAAAAAACAGTTTATGAGCTTTATGTTATTAATCAATGGCAGATTTAAACATAAAGCAGTTTAGTCTAGACTAAAATAAACTTGGTGTTACAGAATTGTACTTTTTTTAAAGTTCAGCACACACTAAAAACCTGTAGTGAAGTTGTAGACTTCAAGCGTACAAATGAGCAAATATAAGAGGTTGACTCACCTCATACTTGTCAAATATCTGACGATGATGGAAGTAGGCATGAGAGAATATCCTATAGATGCGGCGACAGACCGAGCCCAGCTTGGCCACTGATGACTCCTTGATGCTCACCCTGCAACACAAACCAGACACGCTGAAAATGTTGCTGCTTTCTTACTCAGCTGATTCCAGCACTAACAGTGTAAAACTACCAACCTTCCAGGTGACTTCCATGTGTTCTCAAAAGCAAGGGCGCCATTAGGAGTCTGGCTTATCGCTCCTGATTTATCAGACAATCACTTTTACAAAAACACTAATTCAATATAAACTACTTGGACTTTAACACTTGGAGCCCGAGTACCGGGAGAAGCAACAAAGTCATCAATAATTCAACCAGATAACCATCATGCATATACGGTTAGAGCCTGGTCTAAATAACAAAACATTCTCAATCTTATCACCATCCAGTTCCAATGCTAAGCACCTGAATGACAAAATCATAGAAATGAACACCAAGTATGCATAACTGGACTCTATGCTCCCTCTGACCACCCGATACATCCCTCCTGCTCTACGTCTGAACCTCGCTGATGTGACGTATCCGTTGCCTCTGAATCACTGGCTGTTTCATTGTTGTCCATCTCCTGGACGACCCGTAAAACACTGCGGCTCTATATTCCCTTGCTTTACAGCAAACGTACCTCCCTTGCTGTGATGGTTCAGTGATGTTGGCTCAAGAGCTGTATTTGCTCTGACGGTGGGATAAACGAGTCAGTCATCCGGTTTACTCGATGGGATCCTGTGAACCCGAACTGTGTTGGTTAATGAAAGCTGTCACAGCTATACAGACAGCATTAGCTTCACCTAGGGAGCTCTGGGCATTTGTAAAAAACCTCCACACCTCTGCTACTTGTGGCGCATTCGCACAGGATAAGCAAAGTGTGCGTTTTACTCAAATTTACAGACATTAGAAGCAGGTGTTACGTTAAACCACGTTTCCCCGTCAGATCGTTTCCTTTACACCTGCGTGCGCCACTTGTGCCGAGGTCGTAATCATCAGTTATTATGATGTAAAAAGTGTCGTAGCGTCGTCTCCACCAACTACGCATCCGTCACACATCCCAACTTTTAAAGTACGACTGGAAACCAGATCGCTGTCAATACTGCTCACATCTAAGGAAGGCTAATAGCTCATTAATTTAGCTGATAAATAGCTAGATAATATCAAAAACACAGCTTGCTGCATGCTGCTACACGCATCATCCACGTCGCTGCCCTTTCAAATCAAGTCTCTTTGGTGGATCTCTTTCTGCGGATGGGTCTCCAGGTAGATCGCCAAGAGAAAATTAATTCTGGACTAGAAATGCTTTCAAAACTAACGTCATAATTTCAACCACAGCCTCCGTCACTCAACCCGCAATAAAAACAGCAAACATCCCCCAATCACTGAGATGCAGATAAACACAGGACTTGTTATCATGAGACTCTTACCTTGTTACAAAAACCAGTAATGAAAGATGATATAACAGCTTTGGATTTTTCATTATAGTTTAGCTTTATTTATTTCTGGCTTTTTCTGTGTCTAATACAATAAGTTTTATTTAGTTTGTGGTTCTTATTTATTATCATGTAATTATTTTGGTTTCGTTTTAGTGTATTTTCATACATTGGTTAATTCCTAACAGCAGGACCTAAAAAGTCAGCGAATCTTATGAATGTGAATATACTTACATCCAATGAGGAATAAAACCATTTTCAAAACAATGTTTCCATTTACAAAACTGCTTGTGTTGAAAAACAACCTATTTTACATCGGTTCGTACCTACAAGGCTCCCAATAAATAGGTACATAAACATGAAATTGAAACGATTAAGTTTAGGTTTATTACAGTTTTTCATATTATTTTTATTTATTTTTTTTTTACATACGAATTACTGGAAACCACTAAAGAAAGCAAAACTGAAATTTCAATGACTTACATGGAGTCAAAACGGCTCGTTTGGAAAGTTCAACTGGATTTTTTTTAACCAACTAATACCGTAAAAAACGTCTATGCTTTTATTCTGGTAAGATATTTGATACAGTAAATTAAAACTAGAGTTTATACTGTTGTTTGCTGGAGGTTCTGGATTACAACTGAAGAGCCGTAGAGTTTTCTCTGGAGTGTTACCTTCACTTAGGAACAATAACGTTTATTTAGACGGTTGTGGTGTCAGTTATCTATTTTCGCCGTTTTCGAGCTGATCAACAAAAAAAAAGACACCCAAAGATGACGCGGTTAAACTTTGTATAGATGAAAGTGGAGTGAACCTTTTTCAGAGACAAAAATTTGTCACTAAGCAAAGAAAGACTATGTTGCATTATTATGTAAAGTGGTGGCCTGTAATCCTGTGGGCTTGTATCTCTTTCAATGTTGACCAGGACTTCCTAAAGTGACTAATTCTTTGAGATTAGGGTTGAGAGATGTGGATTTTAAGTGTTATCACGATATCATATGATACTTTTGAGATAACAAAAGTTAAGTAATCACAAACACAAACACTGCTATTTCTTTAGGACAGTAGGTACGTCAAACTGCAATAAGTCCTATTTTTTTATCATCAATACTCAAATGGGGTGGAGGATAAAGAAAAGAAACACAAAATCAGTCACTACTCTTACACTGTTACAGAATCCCTCTCAGCCCTTTCACTGACCTGCTGGGAAAATATTTGTTGCTATTGAGAAGACAGGCAGCTCCGTCCAGCGTGTGCCTGGTGTAGTCGATGGCAGGGCACTGTGATGGCGGGAACACACACACACACACACAGAGCATCCATCAATGACAGACCGTCACATGAACGCTTCCACAGTCGGAGCCAGGACTCACCTCTTTGGGCGTCTTGTGGGCGGCACATAAGAAGATCCACTGTTCTGTGGCCGTCATCTGAGTACAGGTGTCAGGGTGACACTCGCTCTGTCGGCATAAGCAGCAGATGTGAAGGACTGACGCTTCACAAGGAAAATGACACAAATCTGTCATTTCTGGGAAAACGCCGTCATGTTTGTGCTTTAAGCCGGATACTGAGACCGTAAGCTAGCTCTACAGTGCCTGGTTTCCTATTAGATGGTTTAAAGTTGCTAAGAGCGAATACAAAGAAAACCGACAAACAGACGTTCAAAAGTAAATTTATACTCTTCAAACCTTACAGTAGCCAAAACCATAAAACTCACCTGCAGCTTCACAGCAAGTCCATTAAGCTCCAGACAAAATTGCCTAAAAAAGGAAAATGTTGCTTTAGTTTTCATCCACATAGTAAAACAACAAAAAACATGTTTTCTTCTTTAAATCTAAACTGATTTAAATGAAAAACATTTACCTCCTACATCAGTCAAACATATTTCTTTTAAACCTTTTTACTTAGAATATTCACATTTGAAGGTTTTTTCAACGTAATTTAACAGTTTATTCAAACGAGCATTATTATACAAGCTGTTTATTTATTTGCTGGATATATACTTATGAAATGTATAGTTTCAGTTCACTCAAAAACTTTACATTAAAAATTAAATGAAAAATGAAAAAGAGAGGGCTGAAAATAGCAGGTCCTTGTTTTCACTGTAAGAAACAAATCTGATTTAACAGTTAAATATCCAGCTAGATCTAAGGAACATACTTAAATCATAATAATAATAATGATAATAATCATAATAATGTTTTAATTGAGCACTATTTGTTAGTTTTACTAAGACAATCCTTCCCTCGGTAACTGGTTACTTTTCAAATGTTCTCATGTAGTGTTTTATATTAATAATATCCCGGTAATATTAATTTTATATTTTTGTATATTTCCACTGATATTCTTTAGCAATTGTTGCCGTGTTTTTTCTGTCTGTTTTTTTCCAGTCATTTCTGAACGGTTGTTTTACAGGAAACAGAGACACTAAAGCCCAAATGTTTTTGTAGCCAGAAGAAGAACGAGGAGGCGGTCAAGTCAAGATGGTAGTGAGAGAACAGCTGCATTGGACGCGTGTTGAACTTCCGTGTGAAGTTACTGCTTTACAATCGAACCATAGCTATAAACAAAGATCCAACTGTGTAATAATCCACCATTTAACCATTAAGCAGAGATAAAGTGGGAGATTTACTGCAGTTTTCATCATACACACAATCGTGACACGGTTTCTGTCTTATGAGTTGAGTACTTTCAGGTAAACTGTGTTTCACTTCGAGGCAAATGGCGACCCCCGATTGGTCAGTGACCAATGAAGAACCCACTGGACTGACAGGTATGTTACTTAGGACTATAGCTGCTGAATACTGTGAGGAGATTAATACATGCATGGTACTTGAAACGCTGGGGCTGTAGCACGACTGAATCCACGCTTCCAGTACAAGTCAGTAAAGTAAACCATTTAGAGCGCAGTGTAAAAACACAGAGACAACATTAGCTTCACCTGAGGTGCTCATACTTCCACACTCCTTCATCCTGACCCTCAGGAGGCTCCAGGATTTTGTCAATGTTGGAGCAGTCGGACCTGATGTTCTGCTGGATGTACTGAAGGGAAAAAAACAAGAAAAATTAACAAAAAGAAAGAACTGAATATAATCCAATATTAATATCATAACTAAAGTTTTACTTTTTTTATGAGTTGGATTTTTCAGGCTGATGCAACATTTAGTCAGTAAAACAAAGTTTCATAGCAGCAAAAGTAAAAAAAAAAACACTGGCAAAAAGTCTGGAGGTCACATAAGGTAGGAAGCACAAGTTAGACCGCCGTCATATATCCCACCTGATATCATCATTCTTCTACATTTTCTAATAAAGTATCTACATAATCATTACTTGTTCAGTGAGTTATTAGGATTAGCGACAGACGATGTGTTTAAGGTGAATGCCTATGTCTCTGTTTATTAGTGTATGCATGGTAAGGACGTGTTCTAGGCATACAGACGTTTAGACGTGAATATTTAAACTGTACAAGGTAAAGTTGCCTAGAAATTGTGATGTACACCTGAATGCTGGAGGCCAGTCGAATCCTACCAAATTCACTTTCATCGTTTTACTTTTCTCCCCTTCAAAGTATTTAGCTCTGTAAATTAATAATTGATAAGCGATTTAACAAATACCTTCAGGTTTGACCCTTAAAAACCATTTAGACACATCCTACATTAGCCGATGGGAAACTGTAGGAACATTTGTTCTGCTTTGTTCGTTCGTTTTTGAGTTAATCACATTTTGTGGTTTTCCTCTTGGTCTGGATACAATCCAAACACAATGAACCTGAATGTTGCAGGGCAGATGGAAGTTCAGACCATCTTTTTTTTATCATATTCTATCATAATAAAAGGATCATATCCCCAGCTCCAACATCTCTCTGGATTTCTAACCATTTTTGCCAGACAGAGACCTAAAGAGGAGTGGCAAGAGCAAATGAAGTTGAGTAGCAGTGTTTGATGACTGTTGGCGTCACATTACACTGGGATGTCGTCCCTGCTGCTCGGATCCTGAGCTATTAATAATAATAATAATGTATACTTTATTGATTCCGTAGGAAATTGGTTTTGGTGTAAACCACACCGAGGCAGCCGTTTTGCAGGGTCTTGCCTAAGGACCCACACTGGATGCTGTGGTGGTGAACCCATGAGCTTTGGATCGGAAATCTGGTGACATTCCAATTGAGCTATCCAGCCGCTATTAGCATGGTATGACAATCATGAGACTCCCATATAGAAACAGTCTTTATTTAGAGGCTTGATTGTAAGCTGAGATCCTTCCAGCCCACAGCACCACAGCCTGGATGATGTGTTACAGACATATTTAATTTTCCTATAAGAGCATGAAGTTTGAAATGCTTATTAAATTGTAAATGGAGTCTATTTTTGCATAGATCATTGTGTTTGTATGTATACCACACTGTTCTGGACTCCATGTGATGGCTGAGTTTCAACATGATCGGTACACACCTGTTGAACTGCGAGCGTGCTGTCCATCTCCTCAAACGACTCATCCGGCCAGTTATAGAAATCCTACAGGAGAGAGCAGGAGAGATCTCAGGGCTCCGAGTTAGCCGAGCAGCTAGCTACCTGTGCTAGCCGAGCAGCTAGCTACCTGTGCTAGCCGAGCAGCTAGCTACCTGTGCTAACCAACCGTTATCCTGACACTTCTCTAAGATTAGCATCTGCCAACAGCATCGCTCTCCTCGGTTTAACCGCAGAGCTTTCACTCTTCCTTAAAGCTGCCGAGCTAGTTTACCTGCCAGCGTAAACAAGGACGAGACTACTTCCTGTAAAAAGGTGGAATCAAAGTCACGGCTGTGTTTTCAGAGAACAATTAATACCGTCGTTCTGCGAAAAAATAACATCGATAACTGCAAAAAAGCGGTGGTTCTGAGTTTTAGGTCCAGATAAAAGAAGCAGAGGAGAGACTCTTTTACACAAACGGTCATCCCAGCAATTAGACGGTGTAAGAAGCTAACTACAACTAGCGGCGCGTTCCGGGGACTGGAGCTCCGAGCCGACGCTTCAGTCCGAGCTGCTGGAACACAGAGGCGGGGAGAAGCGGCGAGGTTCTCCGAAGCTCTCTCGGACTGCGGTTCCCTCAGGACTGACACCAACCTTAGCCTTGGTTCCAGGCCGATTCCTCCTGAGAACTGCAGCTCCCTCCGCCATGACCATCTCGACAGAGTACCCGGATGTTCGTCAGCGGCGATGACGTAACGAGGAAAGCGGAAACCAGGCAGCCAATCAGGAGCTCCGGGTTTAAAACCGGAAACCAGGCAGCCAATCAGGAGCTCCGGGTCTGAAAGCGATTAAACAATTAAAGCGATTTACTCAAACTACAGTGGATAAAAGAAGATATAGTTTAACTTTAAATTGTAAGCACGAACTCACCTTGATAAACACTGGAGTACATTCTAATCTGAAATATCTAATTCTGTAATCTGTCAACACAATCCCCTAACTAGATTATTTAAATCACTTAGAAATATAGAAGCTTTTGTTTGTTTGTTTTAGATCTGCTCAAAGTTCACTTCATATCATAGCTGAAGGACAAACAGTACAGTAATCATATACATCATCTTCAGATTACATTACATTTTAAATCAAGGGTTTCTGGTTAAGTAAAAGTACAATAAGACAAAACACGATTTTATTTCTGATGCACATTTTCAGAAACAAAGTAAAACAAGTACAATTATTGTTGTTTATAAAAGCATTACCTTCCAGTAGCAGACAGGTTTATTAATAGACTATTATAAGGTTATGATGATACATTTATTAAGCATCAATGGGAGCTCTAAACTAATAGGTTTTAAATGTTAAATGTTGTTGGTTTTGATCCTGGAGATGCAGAATAAACTTAAACCAGAAGGTCTGAGTGGTCGAGCCTTCTAGTTTTACTGAGGATGAGAGCAGCAGCGTTCTGGATTAGAGTAGTTAGTCTGACTAACGTTTTAGGCAGACCTCTGAAGACACTCAAACAAAGCACATGTAAAGATCATGCTGGTTGGACTCTGTCACTACAGCCAGATTCAGGCCTGATCAGTAGTTTTTAGCTTGACTTATTGAAGCTGTGTGAAAGATGACTATTCCTCTTTAGGTCCAAAAATAATTAAGTTAGTGTTGCTTTTTATTAAAATAAGGGAAATTGTGGGACATACATGCATAGTTTCATGCATGACTTTAAAGATCTTGCTCTTGAACTCTGAAAAGACAGAAGTTGTTATCTTTGGACCAGAACCTCTAAAAAAGAGGTTAACCTGGATAGCATCAAATTTGCCTCTGGTAACAATGTAAAGAACCTTGGTGTTATTTTTGATCAGGATCTTTCAATTCCCATATAAAACAGGTCTCTCAGATTTCCTTCTTTCACCTTAGAAATATAGCAAAAATTAGAAATATTCTCTCTAGGACAGATACTGCAAAACTACTTCATGCATTTGTTACTTCAAGGCTGGACTATTGTAACTCTTTATTAGCAGGAATTTCACAAAATGCAATTAAAAGTCTTCAGTTGGTCCAAAATGCTGCAGCAAGAGTTCTGATGAAGCTTAAAAAGAGAGATCATATCTCCCCAATTTTAGCTTCCCTTCATTGGCTCCCTGTCAAACTTAGAATAGATTTTAAGATTCTTCTTTTGACATATAAAGCCCTCAATAATAAAGCTCCATCGTATATCAGAGATCTGATTACTCCTTATGTCCCTAA
>JAVLVB010000500.1:95874-113862 GCA_032876305.1 Orestias chungarensis | reverse complement strand
GCCTAATCCGGTTGGGGGAGGAACTCAGTCTTGACAGACGGTTCTCCTTTGCTCTACCTTCTTCATGTCTCACTCTATAGGGTTAAGTTATTTAAGTTTTTCTATAGTTATGCTGCTATAGGCTTAGACTGCTGGAGGACAATCTGACCACTTCTCTCTCTGCTGCTTTCTTCCTTTGTCCAATCTACTTAGTTACCGTTATTTCAACCTTGTTAACCTTTTGTTTTCTCTTAGTGTTCTTCTCTCCACAGTAGCCACACCTGGGCTGGTTCTGTTAGCTGAGACAGCTTCCTGGATGAGAACATTGGCTGAGATGCTCCCAGTGACGTTCTACAACTGCTGCTATAAACTCTTTTATTTCAGTATCCTGTGCTTCTAATCTAATTTAGTTTTCTGTCTCTTCAAACCCCCAGTCGGTCCTGGCAGATGGCTGCTTGTACTGAGCCTGGTTCTGCTGGAGGTTTCTTCCTGTTAAAGGGGAGTATTTCCTCTCCACTGTCGCTACATGCATGCTCAGTATGAGGGATTGCTGTAAAGTCAACGACAACACAAGCTATTGTTTCTGCCGGCTGATTCCAGAGGAGATAATGCTGCAAGTCAATGACTCCATGAATCTGCTGGGGTTCCTTAGATTGGAAACTTTTTCTAATTGATTTATGATTTTAATTGATTTTCCTTTGAGACGTCAACTGTTGTAAATTGGCGCTATATAAATAAACTGATTCTTGATTCTAGATCTTAGCTTGTTGCCTCTGAACAAAGCGTTTATTGTTCCATCTAAAAACACCATTAAAACAAGATCATGTTTTTCCCAGAGAGGTTTTGCTTTAGAAATGTATGGATCCGCTTCTGTTCTCTCTGGTACATCTGACAAGCAGTTAAAACATTGGAAGTTTAGAAGACAGCGAGGCACGATAAATATTACCACAAACCCATTGGGGCCTTGTGTCTGTGGCTTAGCAACAGCTGAACTGATGGCATCACATGTCGGCAACAGCTGAGGGGTTTATGCAAGTGGTGGGTAGACAAAAACGTGGTATCTGGGCTTCAGACCAAAGCCAGGAAAATCTCTGTCTGCTCGTATACTTATGGAGAGATGCTGGAGTCTGGGATATGATTTTGTCCAAGTAAAACACCCCAATACAATCCGTCACAATGACCGAGTCTTTGTGACGGATGAAGGAGATGCTTTGAATTTCTTCCTTTGCACGCTCTTCCCTTTGCTCATTAAAAAAAACAAAACTATTATTTCAGACTTTGTGATGTTAATCTACAGCAACACATAATAAAGAGTAAAAAAACCACCAAATAAATGGAGAATGATCTTTTCATGAGTATAAAATGATTACATTACACCCAACACCTCCAAACATATATATCCATACTAATATCTTGTGAATAAACTGAAGTTGGTATTGTGCATGAAGGTAAAACAAAGTTTCCCAGAGTAATTAATCATTAGGCTGAATAAATACTGAGGTACGACTGAGCTGGTCAGTCTCACACTTTTATTTTGTCTTTCACTCATATGTTGATTCATTAAAATGTTTTAGGTTAAGTGATAGGTGTGGTCATGTATGTGGAAAGATTTCTAAATCCATAACATGTATTATTTCTATTCATTACCATATGCTAGTTTGTGTTGGGCTAGAACAGAAAATCATTAAATATTTAAGTTTGATTTTGTGAAAAGGTTCAAGAGGGTTTAAATACACTTAAAAAGTTCTGTATGTAGGTTTTATACTCGAACATGACAAATGGTAACAGCAAGAAAGAAAATTCATACTTTAATAGCTCCTTAGTTATCATAGGTTGAAATGAAAGAACCCCCACATCCTCACAAAAATACCATGTTCAAATAATAGCTGAGTGACTTTATTATTGTAACAAAATGTTATCAGATTTATTTACAATTTTGTAATAAAAAAAGAAAAACAGACATGAATGAAATTAATTATTTTCTGCTGCGATGACGAAACTTTAGACTTTACACAAGCTAACAAATAACAGAACTTAGCCGACGTATTTGCCGAGAATGTCTCCGTCACGGAAAAGGAAATAGTCCTGCAGGAGAGGAGCAGATAAGACGTTAAATAGAGCAAGAAACACAAAACACCCGCTGGACTGAAACACTGCCTGACCTTTTCCTCCAGAACTACTTTAGTTCCTCCGTATTCTGGTAGCAACACCTTCTCTCCAACCTTCACACTAACTGGCAGGACGTGGCCTTTCTGAGGAGAGAAACAAAAAAGGCAGAAACTTAGAATAATCTCAGCAGGCAAGCTTAAAATGCTCTTTGCGGCCAGTTGATTATAAGAGCAACACTCCTTGTTCCATCTCTGAAGATCCATCTGAACAAAACGGGCCAACACGACATTCCTCTAAAGTCAATACCAACACTAAATTTAGAAATAGCAAGGATGTAAACAGGTTCTCTATTGTAGTTAAGCTATTATAAGTAATAAAAGCACAGCATGAGGAAACTAAGAGATCACTGATAACATGCAACTAAATCACATGCAGTGCAATACAAAAAAGATCTATATAAATATATATACAGGTTATATATCCTACCTAGTTTTATACTTCTGTTTTCATACGTATGATGCAGTTTAATTTTAGATGATTTCATAAGTACACAGCGTTCCTGGTTAAAAACAAATATTTGTGTGTCTGAGTCTATAGAGAAGCTTTTCAATGAGAAAATATATTTTATAAAGTTGATTTTTACAGCAGCTCTTGACGTTTTAGAGTTCCTTAAAATTATAACATGGGAATAAACTGAACTGGATTACCGGGGACTGCAGCCTAGTCCCAGTTACGGTTTTAATGATTTTTATGTGCAAGACAAGTGCAAATGCTTCCAGGATGATTTCATACATTATACATAAAACATTTGAATTAAAAAAGCAGCTTGGGAAGTTGAAATACTGCTTTGCTTTCCAACTTCTCCATTAAACTAAGGAGCAGCATTTAATTTCCTTGAGTTTACAGGAGAAACTTTGTAGAGCAGAGATAAAGCCAACAAACAATGTCAGGTTCTGTAGAAATGCTAACATTGGATTCCACATTGATCCATTTTAAGGTATTTTAATCTATTAAAATAGGCAGTTAAACGATTCTTAAGAGGGGCGTCTCAAGTATAACAGAAATCAAACCAACACATCACCTGGTTAACAGAGCCTGGACCGACCGCCACCACCGTGGCCTCCAGGACTTTGCCCTGCGACTTCTCTGGCAGCATGATGCCGCCCTTGGTCACAGTCTCTGCTGTGAGACGCTCCACCAGAACCCGGTCGAACAGGGGGAGGAACTTCCTGAATGCCTGTAGGGTTAGGGAGAGGTACATGGAGGGAGGCTGCTTTTGCAGGGTTCATTACTATCAAAACGTTAATGTAATGAAAGGTGATGACAGAAAATTTATGGAAATACAAACATTTATTGATTTAATGGACACAGCAAAAAAAAATATAATAATAATTGTGACAACATTGAAAACGTTCGTCATCCACATAAATATGTGATAAAGCTTTTACTACATGTTTAAATATCAATTAACTAAAACTACTCTCAGTTAGCTCGTCAGATGAATCAGTTACTTGGCAGCTCAAATCTGTTTTTCCTGTATTTGGTGAGATTCTAGAGAAGCCCTGAAGCATCTAGGATAACAGAAAGTAGCTGCCAAGCTTGTGATGGGAGCAGATGAGCCAGTGACCTTGTGTCGAGGTTCCTGTGAAGGCGGACTGGCCCCAGTTTGTTGACTGGGAGGAGTCTGACGGACCGACTCGCTGATGATACAGCCGAAAAAACCCCGACCGCCTCCAGCTGGTCACCAGTACAAGGTAGTTCTCAAGGTCAGGGGGGAACTTTCTAGATGTTTCCACACCCTCAGCTACTGAGGCCACCATGCTTTATTAGTTAGGATCTACAAAACATACTAAAAGATGGGAATTTCTACATCTTTCAGCTCTGTTTCATGTCATTTTAGTTACTTAGAACACGATTGCAGCAAACTCCACATTTGCAACAGTGAAGAAAACCATTGCAAATTTTTCACCATTAAACTAAAATAACATTTATCTCCTGTGAGTTGATATTTCTCCCTTGATATTATTGGTTGTCACAATAACAATTAAATTTATCGTCACAGCGATAAACTAAGATTAGCGATGCTAGAAAACTAGATAAGTTTTGGCTTATTTCCCCCCAGAAATGTTTATTTAATAGACAACAAAATGAAAAAATGATTAAATTTAGTTACTTTGACCAGCTTAGTGAAAGATCTTCAGATTTCTTTATTTAACTGTCCTGAATTAGCCCATCGTAACTTGATGTGTTTTTCAAGGATTATTTGAGTTCATTTGCACAATAAGGTTTAAAATGTTTTACCATCTACTTGGAATAACTCAAAAAGTCATGATAAAGAAACATAACTTATAAGCAGGCTTCTTTAGGACACAACCAGAAGTGATTTCTATCAGTATGCTGCACAAAGCATCTGCACTTAGTCATTTAATTTATTCTTTGAGTTTAATGAAAGAAAGAACCATCAATTAAATAAAAGAAATGTCTCCACTAGAAATCTATTAGATAATAATCAACTGGTTAAGTCTGATGCAAATATTCTGCAGTAAAACATTCCTATGACTCAACTTTAGGTGCAAAGAAACGTGCCTGAATCTTCTCTGTTTATTATATTTAGGAGGTTTTGATATTTTTACAGAACAATTCAACACTTCTTAATTTACTATGCCAGCAGTAGAGATAACTGTGAGATTTGTTAATAATAAAAGACTTAAGTGATGTAAAAAGATCATCAGCAGGACTTATTCCCACCACCACACACTATTCTGTGTAACAGCAGCTGCTGATAATAATATCATAATAATAATGGTGATAATCCCCTTTTCTTAGCTGGTCTTTCTTCCCATAAATCCCATTGGATTAAACGTGCGGGTGGGTGAGCCCCACGCTGCTCTCCTCAGCCGCGTGACCTTGTGAATGGATGTTAGCTAACACAACGTTAGCTTACTCCCCTGATGCAGAACAAATAAAGACCTCTCCGCCTGTACTTTTAGCAGCACTAACCTGCAGCATTTAGACGGTGTTTCTCGCCATTTTGGGGCTAACCTGCAGCCATTAGACGGTGTTTCTCACCATTTTGGGGCTAACCTGCAGCCATTAGACGCCATTTTTGGGCTAACCTCCAGGCATTAGACGGTGTTTCTCGCCATTATTGGGCTAACCTCCAGCCATTAGACGGTGTTTCTCACCATTTTTGGGTCTGAGCGCTGAGAGTCCGTCCGGAGCAGCACAGCAGGCAGCGAGCGTGGATCTGAGGCTCCCCTGTTCTCCACGTGAGGAAACCCCAAGGAAGCGCATGCGCAATACATGCCCGGTGCAGGGCATGTATTGCGCATGCGCTTCACGGAAAGTTCTAGCACAGCCAAGTATTATTTTAAAAACTCAGTTTTGTTTAGATTTGTAGCACTACAGTTTAGTTACATTTGTATCCACTAATTTAAACATTTATTTCAGTTCATGTGTGTAAAAGTTCTCCATCTAAGCTTTCGCAACATTGCACAATGTCACCTTTGACCTTTGTTTGCTCCTCCAATGGCACGCAGGAAGATTCTGGAACCTCCCGCCCGGGAACGAGCATGGATGTCAGTGTTTTCTGGATAGACATTTAATTAAACCGTAAAGCAACACTTTATTCAGCTGAATGTCTTCCATGAGTATTTGTGATGTTACACACGTGAGGTAAAGCTAATAAAAACGGATAAACGTAAGTTAGATAAGGCGTGTCCAGAGTATGCGCGCTCCGGGGCGGACCCGTACATAACCCGGATGCAGTACAGCACGTGCAGTCCTGCCCCCACACGACTGTCCTCTCCTCCAGCCTGAACGCTGCGCGTGCTGTCTTCTCTGCATTCACTTGCTCTTTACCTCGCAGGTAAGCTCTCTAGCTTCTGTTAAAACGCTCAGGTGTGCGTGTTCGTCACGGCGCGCTTTATCTAGACTCCTATCAATCCGAAGCTGCTCACATTTGACTGATTCCTCCTCTTGAGGAACAAGGACGTGCTCGTGAAAATGTCTCCGCGGGTTTCACCGACGGTCCGCGCGAGCGTTCGCGGCCCTCGTCATGCTAGCCGTCTCTGAACGGTTGTCTCGCGCCTAGTGAACTGAATCGGTCGGTTTGCGTCGGCGGCGCTTTGATGTCATCTCGGAAGCAGCTTGTTTAACGGCGGTTGGTCTGAAAGAGCTCGCGCGTGCAGGGACAGGGAGGCAGCTGCGCGCGTGCTGCTTCACGGTTCCGACTGTTTGACCTTGTTACGTACGACCTCGTGAGGCCACGTGGGATCTTTAGCTGTTAGGTTTTAATGAAAAAAGCCTTAAAGTGAAACAAAAAGGTGTTAGCTGTTCAAACAATAGCAACATTTAAGCTAAAGTTTTACATTTGTGCCTCTGAATAAAAATATGCATTAGGTGAAGGAATCTGATCAAACTAAATCATAGAATAAAAGTTTTTTTCATAATTATCTTTGGTTATTAATGTAGGGTTGTTACCACCTATAAATAAAATGCATAAAATCCTAATCTGTTACCATGTAACTGCCATATAGTATCTAGTGCTGGTATTTAGATCTACTGTTAGGTTTTAAATGGTTATTTATTAACAAAAAGAGTTTTTTTATACATGATCTTTAAACAGAAAAGCCGTAGAAAGTGTCAGCCTGATCTGGTTTTTCTGTGACTATATATGGGGTGTGGTATGAAACTGTTGCTGCACGCTGCTGGGTCAGCTGGCTGAAAAAAAAAAACATTTCTATGCTTCTCACAGAGTTTACAACAAATAATTAATTCAGCCCTATTTGCTGTATCTAAATGAATGAGCAGGATTGGTGTTCAAATAGGCAAATATTTCAGATAAAGTTTCTATAGTTGCATTAACGTGTCAAGTACAACTTCGAGGCCTTGTACAATGTTGTTATTTTGATTAAAAGCTCAGGGATCATGTCCCTACAATGTGATTGCGGTCGCTACGCACATGTCTTCAGCTAACGGCTAAAACAAGCATTAGTTATCTCACAGCAAGGTCGCAAGTTCACATCCTTCTCTGGCCTTTTTGTAAGAAGGTGTCCTTGGTAATGATCTTCAAAGCAAATGAGACAAAAACAATATTTTTATCTCCGTTTAGCTGGAAGGTAAGGACAATTTTTAGCTAATACTGACAGTCTAGACTTAATTAACTTAAGGCTGCTAAGCTTGGTGGATTATGGCCCCGTGGGAAGCTGAATCCTTCAGGATCTTTAAATGCTAGACAATGCAGCTGCAACTAGTTTCTTAAACTATTTAAGAAATATATATGGGAAAGCATGAGGGGAACTGACATGAAAATGATCACAGAATAAAACTTTTTCATGCACAATTTATTAAAAATGAAAAACCCAGAGATGTCATTTATTTTTTTTGGTAACGCATGTAGTGTTTCTTTCTTTTTTGTAAGTCGGCTGTTGAATCATCAGCTTGAAAAACGCTGATTTCAGCTCTTAACTGTGATTAAATTGGTCTAAACGAGTCTTTTTGTTAATGGACCAGACCCAGAATTTCAAACTAAAGGTTGATCTTAACATTCAGATCCCAGTTGGGTCTTTTGTAACCTGGTTATGCATTCACCAGCTTCATGTGATTTCACCGGCTGCCTCTAGGGGGTGCTGTTAACCCCCATGTTGGTGGGTTTCTGTCAGAAACAGGTTTTTAAAGTTTGTTTTTGTTCTTTCCACAGAAATGTTCCGTCTTCCCGCCGTCATGAAGCAGGTGAGGCCTGTGAGCCGGGCGCTGGCTCCTCACCTCACACGGTCCTACGCTAAGGAGGTGAAGTTCGGGGCTGACGCTCGCGCCCTCATGCTGCAGGGCGTGGACCTGCTGGCTGACGCGGTGGCCGTCACCATGGGCCCAAAGGTAACACGCGTGTTTAAACTCTGCGCAGCATCGGAGAGCTGGACGTCGTGTCCTCACGGTTTTCTTCACGCCTTTTCAGGGTCGCACTGTCATCATCGAGCAAAGTTGGGGCAGCCCAAAGGTCACCAAGGACGGCGTGACCGTGGCTAAAAGCATCGACCTGAAGGACAAGTACAAGAACATCGGCGCCAAGTTGGTGCAGGACGTTGCCAACAACACCAACGAGGAGGCCGGCGACGGCACGACCACAGCCACCGTGCTGGCGCGGGCCATCGCCAAGGAGGGCTTCGACAACATCAGCAAGGGCGCCAATCCCGTGGAGATCCGCCGCGGAGTCATGAAGGCCGTCGAGACCGTCATCAACGAGCTGAAGAGGCTCTCAAAGCCCGTCACAACCCCGGAGGAAATCGCACAGGTGTGGAAGTCTGTGTTAACGTGGACTCTGCCGCCCTCAGGTGTCTGAAACGGGAGTTAAAATGCGGTCATGTCATTTTTTTAGGTTGCTACCATCTCAGCCAACGGCGACGTGGAAATCGGTAACATCATATCCAACGCCATGAAACGGGTCGGCCGGAAGGGAGTCATCACGGTGAAGGTTGGTGTCCAAAACAGGAGTCTGAGGTAGAGGAGCACAAATCTTTGTCAGTTGCCTCACTAAATGTGTCATATCGGCATATTTGTGCTCCATGAGTGAAACGTTTCCTCAGAAAGTCATGAGGTAAGCTGCTACCTGTCTGATCTTGATTGGCTCTTGTGTGACAGGATGGAAAGACTTTGCAGGACGAGCTGGAGATCATTGAGGGGATGAAGTTTGACCGTGGCTACATCTCTCCTTACTTCATCAACACCGCTAAGGGTAACGCCACACAGTCAACGGCCCAACCTGGCGGCACGGTCGAGTCCCGCTTCGATCCGTCGTCTGTTTTCTTTGTACTTCAGGCCAGAAGTGCGAGTTCCAGGACGCCTACCTGCTGCTGAGCGAGAAGAAGATCTCCAGCGTCCAGAGCATCGTGCCGGCTCTGGAGATCGCCAACCAGCACCGCAAGCCTCTGGTTATTGTCGCTGAGGACGTGGACGGAGAAGCCCTGAGCACTCTGGTTCTCAACAGGTTTGTCACGTTTGTTCCCAAACCGATGAGGAGAGAGCGGCTTTATCGATAATCGTGGGTTTACCTCGTAGGCTGAAGGTTGGACTGCAGGTGGTTGCGGTCAAAGCTCCAGGGTTCGGGGACAACAGGAAGAATCAGCTGAAGGACATGGCGGTCGCCACCGGCGGCACGGTGCGACGAGCTCTCAGTCGTTCTGTTTTTCTGAACTTGGACGCCCGGGTCCGATCGCTGACTGGATCTGCTTCGTCCCTGCAGGTGTTCGGTGACGAAGCTGTCGGCCTGGCTCTGGAGGACATCCAGGCTCACGACTTCGGCAGAGTGGGCGAGGTGCAGATCACCAAAGACGACACGCTGCTGCTGAAGGGCGGCGGCAGCTCCGCCGACGTGGAGAAGCGCGCGGCGGAGATCGCCGAGCAGCTGGAGAACACCACCAGCGACTACGAGAAGGAGAAGCTCAACGAGAGGCTGGCCAAGCTGTCTGACGGCGTGGCCGTTGTGAAGGTGGGACCGCCGCTCGGCTCGCTCATACTCGGGCGTTAAAAACACAAACGCTGACGGCTCTACTGCTTGGTCAGGTGGGAGGAACCAGTGACGTTGAGGTGAATGAGAAGAAGGACCGCGTGACCGATGCGCTGAACGCCACGCGGGCTGCCGTAGAGGAGGGCATCGTTCCCGGTGGAGGGTGTGCTCTGCTGCGCTGCATCCCCGCCCTCGACGCCCTCATCACGGCCAACAGCGACCAGAAGATCGGTGAGCAGAGCTTGAGCTCTTAGGTTTGAGCCAAACAGGCAGAGCTATGAGCTCACCTGTACGTCTCCCTCAGGTGTCGACATCATCAGGCGGTCGCTGCGTATTCCTGCCATGACGATTGCCAAGAACGCAGGTGTGGAAGGCTCCCTGGTGGTAGAGAAGATCCTGCAGGGAGCGGCTGAGATGGGCTACGACGCCATGCTGGGCGAGTACGTCAACATGGTGGAGAAGGGCATCATCGACCCCACCAAGGTACCCCACCTGTCTTACACCTCATACCAGCGCCGTCTGTTAGCCAATTTCTATACGAACTCACTTCTTCATGCTTTGGCGTTATTTCAAATATTTTCTTCAGTACTTTCATTTCTTTACATGTCAAAACTGAAATTATAAATTTTTAAAAACACACTCTTGTATTAACCCTAATTGGTGGTTTTTGACTACCAATGATTTTATCTTGATATTTAACTTTAAAAAAGGTTTACCCTGCATTGCTTGGTATCATTTGTTTCAGCACAACCTTCCCTTTCTTGACTTAGTTATTTTTCCATTTTCATTAACTATATTAACATAGTGGACCTAAAATCATGCAAAAAAACATAAAATCCGAGAAGAGAAAAAGTATTTTTTGACTCTGAAAACCAAAAATATGTTTAATAAACCATTTTCACAACTTGAACAAAAATATAAATTGTACATTTCAAAACAAACATACAATCTTTCACAGAACAAAGTAACTTCTGACTCTCTTTTTTGCATAAATGCAGGCATTACTACCTCAGGCATCATTTGTACAGATATTTAGAAAATCAATGTGATGTCTCACAAATATGTTTAATAAACCAATTTTTATACTTAGAATGCAAATAAAAATTGTAAATTTTAAAACCTATGTACACTCTTATCACACACAAGTATTTTAACACTATTTACATAAAATGCAGGCGAGGCCTCAGAGTTTATACGTGGCTCTGCTGCCTGAGCCAGAGGAGCTCGTGACCCTGGTGGGCGTGGCCCGCCGTCCCGTCCTCTGACTTGTCGGAGGCTCCTCTCTCTCCTCCTTTAATTAAAACGACAAATCATCCCCTTAGTTGTCAAACTCGTCGCTCTCTGGCTTTAATTTGCGCTCCGCACCGTTTTCCTCAGCTGCTTTCTGCTCAAAGAAGAGCTCCACATTCATCAATCGTCATATTCAGTCTGCGACGTACGTTTGACGCAACGGCGCCTCACTGGACTCCAGAGGGTGACGGAGTCAAATCAAACACATCTATTTTACACAGTCCCTTTATAGCTGTATACGTACTCACACACCAGGGTCAAAGGCCTAAACAAATCCTGACCGACGGGTTCAGCACCTGCATCATTGTAGAAGCACAAAACTTTGTTTCTTCCTTTTATATGTTTAATCATTTAATCTTGTTTCCACTACACTACTTTGTTGGTCTGTCACATAAAACCATTTATGTAACAGCGTTCTAATGTTTCGAGAACGTTTTGATAATAAGCCTCAATGGTTTAGCATGCTAGAGCCATGTGAATATGCAGTTTCCTACTCCGCCACAGGGGGAGCTCTGCCGCTCACTGCAGAGGAACCGTAACCTCTCCTCCTCCCACAGGTGGTACGGACAGCACTGATGGACGCCGCTGGAGTCGCATCACTACTTTCAACCGCAGAGGCCGTCGTCATAGAGATGCCCAAGGAGGAGAAGGAGATGCCAGGAGGAATGGGTGGAATGGGAGGGATGGGAGGAATGGGAGGCGGCATGGGCTTCTGAGCCAGCCCTCCTGACCTCTTACAGACTGAATCATCAGAGTAAAGCTGGAGCTGGAACGCGATTCTTTTGGAGCGTCTAATGGTTTGACGGCTCAGTGGACTGAGAGCTGGCAGCCCATCTGGTGCACCTCCCTAATATTCCTCACTGGCAAAAAACTCATCATACAACGCGCTGACATGGGGTTCATCCATAGGGGTAGTTTAGCTTTGTTTCAGCCTGGTGGGTTACTTTTGGTCCGTCTGGGGCGAGGCGTTCTCACGTTCTATCGAACGCCTCTGGCTTGGATCTCCAGGCTGAAACAAACAATCATTCCTTTGTGGACCACAGAGAGCGCAGACCTTACATGTCTGGATTTTTTATTTTGTAGTAGTTTCCTGTTTAATTCTTCATATTTTTTGTTTTTGTAATATACATGTCTCATCATTGATCTGAATTAAACCAATTTTCTTACAGACTATGAGCATTTTGTTACATCTTGAGTGCCTCTAAGGTCAAAGGTCTCTTTAATGTTTACTCATCCATTCGTGTGAGCATGACCCTAATAGCTTCATTTACAAGGTGTGAATGTCGAGTTGGGTGCAGACAGCAGCCAGTAGGTGACGTCTGTGTTCCAGAAATTGGTCCTTAGGTCAGTTCTGTTGCGAAACCCTGTATTTTTTTCTAATTTAATAAATCAATGGCTGTATAAAGTTTGATTTTTATTGATTTATTTAAACATAATATTCACATGCCAACTTTCAAAAAGTGACATTTACATAAATTTATCATATAAAATTATATTATTACCTCAGACAAATAAAAAAATAAGGGGAATGGTCTAAAATCCCTGACAAAAGATCTGTTGCTTATCCAAGTTGTAGAAAGGCTTATGAGCTGACTTTAAATTCATCCTTTGGTTTGAGAAATGACTCGAATGAAAGCTGAAAACCTCCCAAATGAGGTTACGTTTGCTTCACTGCAGGAATATTGTTCATTTAATAAACAGATCAGATTTTGACAAAGGTCTTGTCACCCACTGAAAGTAATCGAACAAATTTTCTTCATGACATTGGTGAATAAACTTGTGCTTTTGGAGCCGTATTTAATATGTTGCAGCTTCCATGAGCTTGAAGGCCTAATCAATGCGGTCATCATGAAAGTCATCAGGAAAAGCAAAGCATGCTTACAGGCCTCCCAGAGTTCATCAATAGTTTAGGTGTCATTCTACCCCAAACATGCTCAATGACGATCATGTCTGGCCAGTCCTGGAGCACCTTGATCTTCTTTGTCTTGAGGAACGTTGATGTACAGATGAATGTATGAGATGGAGCACCATCCTGCTCCAAAGTTTGACCCCTCTTAGGATTGGGAACGTAAGAGTTAGCAAGCTCTTCTTGATATTTTAGATGTTAGATATTCCCTTCCACCTTACAAATGTTTCGCATGTCCCCATACTGGACATAACCCCAGACCATGATCCTTCCACCAACTTTACTGTTTTCTGGGTGAATCTCGGATCCTTTCGGGCTCCAGTGGGTCTCCTGCAGTATTTGCGGCGGCTGTAGTGTAATTCAACTGTGGGGAGGCTAATGGTGGCTTCTGGGCAATGATTGGACCATGGAGGCCATTTCCAGACAGAATCCAACACAGTTTCAGTTGACACAGACGGTCTTTATGACCAGGCCTGGTGGAGCTGTGCTGCAGTGGAAGAGGGCCTGGCTTTGGATTTTCTAACCAACAAACGTTCCTCATGAGCAGTTGTCTTGCTGAGTCTGCCAGATCTGTGCTTGTCAAAAACATCTCCAGTCTCTTCAAATCTTTTTTTAATTCTTTTTACTTGGCTCTGTGATCCAGGGGAAGACTGGAGAGTCCTCTCACCCAAAACGTGTGAAACCCAGACTGAATTCTCCACTGTGATGACTTGGGGCGCCATGTCTTATGCTAAGCTCAGCTCACTGGCTTTTATCAAAGCTTACGTCTGTGCAATTATTCAGAGAAGCTGCCAAAAGATGTTAACTCTGGGATGGACGCAGAATGTAATCTGTCAATAGGACTAAACATGAGAAACAAGATGGTCAGATGAGACTAAAATAGCATTCCCTGGCCTACGTCCCACATCACCCTGGATACCAGGCCCTCCTTTCAGCAGGACGGGGGGAGGAGGACGTAACTAAATCCAGGATATTCACAGAAGAAAATCTTAGGGAGATCCTGGAAAGATTTAAAACTGGAACAGAAGTTCCTAAAGCATGAAAACATCCCAGCATATACAGCCGGAGCTGGAACGGGATGGTTTAGGATCGAGCATGAGTATCATACGGATCCTGTGTGAGCTTCAGGTGTGGGGCTCCTTATGGTTCAACAGGTCAAGGGTGTTTTCTTTAGGTTGGTTGAGAACACGTTGCTGTAATTACTTTTTACTATGAATAATTTATTAAGGCGGAAACTGAAAAATGTTAACTTTGTTAAATCAAATTGTTCATTTATTACTATTATTATCACGCAGAAAAATATCAAAACTCTAGTTAAACAGTTTAAATAACCTGTGTCAATAAAAATGAACAAGGTTGTCTTTATGGATTAATCCTTTAATTGTTCCTGTACTGAAGCCGCAGGTTAGTATTTTTCACCTGACTGCTGAAAAATACACATTGTTAAAATCAAAAACATTATAAAGAATCTTCTAAATAACCTTAAAAACAATTTGTTATTGAAGTTGCTACAACACTCTAATCAGAAACAGCAAGGAAGTTGTGTTGCTGTTTAAAGCAGCCAATCAGACGCGAGGATCTGCCTTAGTCCCGCCCACTGAGTTTGAAAGTTGATGCTTTATTTAATGAAAAATCTATTTAAATGAAACTAATACATTTAATCGACCCTGAGCATTTTATTCCTAAGTTTTATTAAATTATTACACTAATTATTAAATTTAATAAGTTGATACTCTTCAGTCGTCTGAAGGCACCTTTTTTTATCCCAAGAAGCTTTTAAGTAATATTTCTGCTTTCCTTCTGTTTTGTGGATGAATATTTAGTCAGATTTAACCTGGTTAGGTGTTTGTGAAGCATTTATGGTCAACAGGCCTTCAAGGATCGATGAACCTCCTGACTGTTCGGCAGGTCAAAGGTCAGAAACAAATGTGTGCTGTGTTGAAAAACAACAAAACACAGGGTAAACATTTAGCTGCTTCTCTGGACATCAGCCAGAGCAGTAAAAAAAAAGGGTAGAAAGAAACCACGGAATGTCGTTTTAGGTTTTTATAATAGAAAAAATACTTTATACATCATGCAGTTGGTACATTGTTCAAAGTCTTAAATCACAAACAGCATTTTCACGCAAAGACTTTTCAACAAACACCCGTCTCCATTCTCTCTAGAAAAGCACAGTGCAGCCTCCGCAGACGTGAAGTCAGACTAACATTTACACACAGACACTCGGAGCTGCCCGAGTTAACATTTACAGGCAGCCACAAGAAGCTGAACCTAAAACATGGAGGCAACCAGAAAACCCCGCCGAGTAAAAGCTAGCCTTCACCATTGAAATGTTCGCTTTGTGTCTGTAAATGTTAGCCTTCAGCTACAAATAAATATGAGGAGGATGCTTCTTTACAACTCTGCATAAATACGCCGCCAGCAGGCCTGGAGGCGCCGGGACTCACTTTATATAAAAGGATCTTTCGTTTACTGAACTCTTGATCATCACTTTCAGCGACAGCTTTGCCTTCCCTTCCCTTTTAATGTCTTTCAATGTCATTTCACACAAACTGTGCCTCCAATACTGAGCTGGTTGGAATCTACTGTGATCACGGTTTGTGGATTAAAAAATCTGGACATTCATGAGATGCTGGTTTTAGTCTCAGAGCGAGTCGGTTTTTCCCACGATCGGATCTGAAAACGCGGCGCCATGCTGACGCGCACACACGGGGGTCAACCTGCCGGCTCGGCTGCACTTCACACACGTTTTATTTAAAATCAACATACCAGTTTCTCTGTCGACGGTGATAATAACGAGAGGACCCTGAACACAACGTCAGGCGAAGTAACCGCACAGCACCGTTCCTGGATCTGGACAGTACATAAATCCAAGTTATCTCCAAATACCCACAGCCAGAGAATGATCTGTGTTCCCGGAGTGTGATCAGACTGCCTGGCATGAATGAGACCCGAGGAGGGAAAGTTTTGTTTTTGTGCCCTTTAAGTTCAAGTTTCCCTCGTTCTGATTTATAAACTGAGGATTATACAAGTATCAGTACCAACTGGCATGTCTCCTGTAAGGAGCTATCCTTCTTCTTCTACATAACTTCTATCATATGTTAGCTTACTATATTAGGTTTGATATATTTATCATTTTATTTTACATATATTTCATCAAGTTCTGATGCTTTTATTTTCCTTTCGTGTTTAGATATAAATAATGTCAGAGGTTAGAAAATGATTTCATAGTGAACTATTTAAAAACTTCCCTAAAACTACTTTGTCAAATCCAAATGCCTCCCAAGCTTTCCTCAGTGCAACAAGCTGATTTAGTCAGTTTTACAATCAGATTAGACAAAGACAGAGACCCAGTCTACCAGCTGGAACCGGTAACTGAACCCAATAAAAGGTCACTGTACGTTGAAATGCGTCCGACTGATCATCAGAGGAACATTTATCATCTCTAAAGCTAAAATGTTTTTCATTCTGTGGTTCAAGCCGGATTCTTTTCATGAGCTTTTGTCAGATGTGACGGCGTTCAGTTTAGCTAGACGTGCAGATATTGGATTCTCGGACGCGCAGACGTTGTTGTCTGAGTCTCCTGGTTTGGCTGTTGTCATGGCGGAGTGACTCGGAGTTTAGCACTGAGGTGACAATCAGCCGGCGGACGCGCGTGAGCACAGACAGCTGAGACGGACAGAAGGTCGACTGTTGTGGGAAAGGCACTGCAGTTTTCACTCGGAGCACAGGAACTGTCCTCTGTCTCTTTGGCGTTGTTTGTTTGTTTGTTTGTGTTGGCTGCCGCTACGTGTGGTGGACCTCGTGGAACATCAGCTCCCGAGGGATGGGCGTCTCGGCGCCGTGTATTGTGGAGGCGCGGCGCTCGAAGGCCGAAACCATTTGCTTCACCACCTCGTCGAAGAAGACGTTGGAGAGCTGAGAGTGGATGAGGGAGCGGAACTCGAAGGAGATCTGATGGGAGGGAGAGGAGTCAGGGTTAGTTTCACAGAGCGCAGGAAGGCCGAGTCAGAGGCGAATGAAGATCAACACATGATCCCAGGTCACACAATGACTTACAGCAAAATCCACAGTGCAGGTCCGAGGGTAGCCAGGAAGGCCCGGGCTGAAGCGCCACACCGTTTCCAGGTGGTTGAACAGCTTCCCTTCAGAACAGGACGCCTGAGGAGCAGCAGAGACACGTTCATGTCGCTTTAGTAACTCACTTATGTTTCCACAGTATTTCACCTTTTCTATATTTTACCGTACCACCTTTATTCCAAACTGCACTGAATAAATCTATGTCCGCAACACACTGCCCACAAGAAAAATGGTGAAATCGTTTTTTCGGAATTTAACAATGTCATTGAAAATAAAATAAAATAAAAAACTAACAAGAAATCACATTTAAGCAGCAAGTTAAATAATTTTAAATGAAAACATGACCTGGAAGGGCAGGTCTGGGCCTCAGTCCTGTCTCAAATTAGCTTAAGATCTGTTTGAAATGCAATTAAAAATATTTTGTATTCATCTATTGTTGATCTTAATGTTATTCTCACAGACTAAGTGTGAAACAATGGTGAGCATCCCACAAAACAAAACAAAAACACCTTGATGACTTAATTTCTGTCAAAGGTGGAAGTATAGCTGTAAATGTGATTTATTGGATTTCTGTTATTATTTGAATTTTCCCACATTGTCATAATTTGTATGTAGATTAATTTATCATCTGAAGCCAGAGCTGAGAGTAACAATTATTTTCATAATCTATTAATCCGTCAATTATTTTTACCATTAATCGATTAACGGCTTTTTATCATTCATTTAATCAGCATTTATTTTCCCATATGAGCTATTAAAAACAAATTTTCATTAAGAAAAAGGAACACGAAAATCATGGCGTTGACTGTAGTTTATACAACTATGTTTAAAGGAACAAATGAGCTCAAAATATTGTTTTTTTTTTTGGGGTATAAAATATAAAAATAAGGTAGAATTTCATTCAACTTATTGATTGTTCACCATATTAACAATAATCTCAGCCCTTATTATTCTCTAATATTTAATTAGATGTTTATTGTGAATGTTGTGACTTAGTTGGACATTATTGTTCCTAATAATCTGAACTTGTGTCTCTACCAGCATGTTTAGAACAGAGTTAGTAAGTGGTAGACATTGCTGGGGGTGAGCGTCTTGTTCCACATGTGTTCCTTTATTGTTG
>JAVLVB010000500.1:84136-95774 GCA_032876305.1 Orestias chungarensis | reverse complement strand
ATTGGTTGATTTCTTCTTCTACTGCTCCACTGGTAGATCGCAGCGTTAGGTAGCTCATTACTGCCACCTATTGACCGCAGATATAACAGATTGTGCTAAAAATAGAAGCTTACGGTAAAACGTGATTATAAAGCAACGAATGGATGAATAAATCAGTTGTTTCAATAATCAATTTTATTCGATTAAATCGATTAGTTTAAGCCCTATTTAAACTATCTGATAATTTAGCTCCAGAAGCGAAGCGTCAACCTAATATATCTTCTATCAATCCTGCGATGTCTGGAGAAGCTGCTTCCAGGCGTTTTGTTCTGACCTGAGGACTCGTGGTTATAAATCAGACAAGAACCTGAAGCTTCTCGCTGAGTCAGGCTGAGGAGAACATCTTGTCCTGGAGAAGACGATTCAAACCTCCAAATCACTGTGATTTTCATTTTTTTAAGGTTTATTATTGTTGATTATTTAACCAAACAGCTGATTGTTGCATCTCTACCATCGTGGGGCACTTATGAATAAGGAACAAAGGAAACTTTATGTCCAACTCACACCTGTATATTATTTATGATTATGACAATGACCCGTATGTACTGAACATTTGAACAAACAGTAAGTTATTATCAGATAGGTGGGCAAACACCATCTAATCACAAAAAACAGTAAGTCATTTTAGGATCATAGAGTAGATTAATGAAATGTTGGGCTGTGTGAAACATGTGATGCTCATATAAGACTGAAGACCTCAGCCTCTGTATAAAGTCCAGTGGGTCTGAGTTACTTCTGTGTATTAACAGTCTTTAGCCCCCTTCTTATGTCACAGGTGGTTCACCTTATGAATTTCCACCTGAACCTCATTCCTTCTGTTTAAGATTCTTTACCAGACTTTGTTCCTAAACAAGGAGTTACCCCCCAAACCCTTGCCCAGAGACACTCCTGGGAAATGTGCAGCTTTCTCAATGAAAATGGAGCCGTCCCCTCTAAACAACAAGCAGCATCAGATAAAAAAACAAACACTGAGCTTAAGCTACGCTTGTGATGTTTTAAGGAAAGGTCCCAGAGGCTCAAGTTGCAAGATTCACCAAACATTCAAATCGCAAAGTCATCCAGACAGAGGAAGCTCAAGTCTGAGCATGTGTGAAACCGTTTGTTTTCAATAGACACTAATGTGTGAAGTTAAACGGAGAGAGGAGAGGGGGGGAGTAAGTACAAAGTATAAAGAGAATGCAATATTTTTAATAACTGCAAATATTTACCTTATTTTGATCATTTGCATCATTTTTATTGTAGTGTATTGCATCAGAAAACTTTGAAAAAGTTAATTTAAAACCCCCAAAATAACTTCAACCTTATTTGAAAAAGGCTTTTAGGCTATTGAGCTAGATTTTGGCTTTTCCAAGGAGAGACGGTAACACGGTTTCAAATTTATTCAGGTACTTCCTGCTTATTGCATTATTACAAAGCTAAAATCTGACAGACCTAAAAATGTCCGCAAACGACTTTATTTTTATTTTTGCACCATCTTAAAAGTTAGCTCAAACTTTAAGTGACTATTGGATGGAAATATAGCAACTGGAATCTCTTGTCTAACTTAGTTGTGTGAATCTACATGATTCTGGTTGCCTGTTCCAGTTGAAACCTGAACTTCCCCAAAGCTGTAAGATGAAGGTTATTTTTTAATTTAATTGTTGCCAGCGCTTAAATTTTACCTTAAAAGCGGACGACCCTGAAAAGTCGGTCCCGTGACAAAAGCCGGGTGTAAATCCACTAACTTTAGGTCTGGCTGAGTGTGAGAACTTTGAGCAGCAAGTTGTACCAGGTTTCTGTTGAACACCAGCCGTCAGGGCTCACCTGCTCCAAGCTTTGTGGATTTGATAACACTGTTTTGTTCTTGATTTAATTAAACCATAATACAAATCATTTGCAGTCAGTAATTAAAATGCTCAAATGTACAGTTGGTTCACCTCAGCCGGTTTTTGGATTAATGTTAATCTGGTGTTTTGGGATTTGTTTAATGTAAATAGGACTAAATATTGAAAACCTTTATAATTTTGCTTCAAAATCCCATTTTCTGAGCTATATGTGGGTCTATTATAACGTGAATCTTAATAAGGTTAAGGTGAAAAGTTCAAATCTCATAAGCACTTCTTGTCTGTTTCTATTTGTGCTTACCTTGACCAGGTGGGGTCGCACTGTTGTGACCAGGGAAGTGTAGTTCTCCGCCACAGGGGGGAAGCCCACCATTAGCTTGGCCTTGCAGAAGCCGGCGCGCCTGAACACAACGTCCGACTTCTTGCACCAGGGAACAAAGAGGCGGTAGTTTTCCACCTGAGCCACCACGTCGTAGATCTCCTGCATGGAATACCTGCGGAACGAGGTGATGGGAAATGAAGGTCAGCGGCTGGGTGACATGTGACGCTCAAACGGGAGAGAAAGTGCAGAGGTGAGCGAGAGGAACAGGGGACACCAAGCTTAGCATTAGGACGTGCAGAATGAGAGTCAATGTCCAGCTCCGCCTCAGAGGAAACAGCCGCCACCTTCTGTGTTTCTATTTATACCTGCAGATTTAGTGATTATGACCTCTGGATGGAAAACTCTGTGCGTAACTCTCGGTACTTAGTATGAAAAGTTGGACCAGTGAAGGACGGCAATGAAAGGACGAAACAGTGAGATTCTGAAAGCTGCTCGTGTTTACCTGTCAGCTACAGGTAAACATCCGACTGGGATTCTTCTTAAAGCTGGAGTTTTCCATCCCTTTCACTCTGGGGCCTCATTCTGAGCTCACACAAGAATTTTTATTTTGTTGATTATACTGCTCAAGGACACAAAGAGAGGATTGTTTTCTACATTTTCTTTCTTTGTTTTCCAAAAGCAAACCTAATTGAGCACATATGAGCCGCTGCCTGTCTCCAGGGGTAACTCTGAGGTGGCAGCATCAGGAGAACAATACATTCAACCACGGGAAAAAAAAAATGCAACTGGACCTTAAAAACATGGCTGCCCCATAATGTTGGAGCCGGAGCGAAGCTGAGAATCCCACCGAGGCTGGAATGTTATCCCACTCATCAAAAGGACATACCAAGCCTGGAGGAAAGTTTCTGTTTACTGAGAGAAGATGTTGTTTTTCAGGTTTTTCTCTAGAGTTTAAATAACTTCTTTGTGGGGCTTTTAAAGCTACACTTGATTCTGACTTGGACTTTGAAGAACTATTGTTAACCATGCAGTTTGTGGGTAAAAGGTTTATTCTCAAGCATCTCTAGTAAATCCCCCACCTCTCCCGGTGTCTGTCAGCACCAATCAGAGCCGCATCTCCTCTAATGAATACATTTTTCTTCACAGGAAAGCAACTACACACCAAATATAGCAATGTGCCTCAGAAACGGGGGCTAAATTCTTCTGATTCCATCTCGTTTCCTCTAATCAACCTAGCCTGGCCCTTCATGGAGCAACAACAAGTGAAACTAAATATTTCCATGGTTTTCCCCAGTGTATTATAAGCCTAGCTGGTCTTGAGGGTTTATCAGCACACCTGCAATGCTAAGCCTTGTCAAAAAGGCAGTAAGAGTGATAGCTAAGACAGTTAGGCTACGTTCATAGTTGTCACGTTGTCCTCGGCATGGGCGCCGTCCCTCCCCCTCCACATTAGCTTACTATACATTATTATCATGCGTGGTTGTAACTTTTCACCCAGAATGGTTGAAAAAGAAGGAATGGTTGAATGAACTCTCTATGAAGGCATCAACTACAAAAGGCCCTCAGTGCCTTCACAAACCAAAAAGTGCAACAATACAGGCTAAAAGCGCTTCTACAGGTTTGGTGTTGAGCCGGCAGTGAGATTCATGCGACCTCTCATCCAATCACCTATAATACTCCGGGCAGTCAGCCTTGCTAATGTTTAACCTTTTAAACACCAAACCATGGCTGGTTGCTGCTGGTTTCTGCTGCTGGTCTCACTTCTCTGCTTGAGTGAAATCCTCAATCCCTCACTGCCCCACTATCATCGTCACATGACCAAACAAATACCACACAGCAGATCCACACCCCTCCTCCCCCTTGGAACACAAACAAGACAAAAGCCAACACTGGTTGTTGACATTGGCCCAGTAAGATTAAATGAACCGATACCAATATGGTTAAAAATAAAAAAGGCCAACATCCGCCAACACAGATTTTAAAGCCAATTTATAGAGAATCCCCAATAGTTTTACTAACATGAAGAAGTGTTTCTGGGGAAAAGAGCAGAAAAACACAACACTCTTCAGTGTGTAAGGTGCTGCTGACGGAAGAAGACTGAAAGTAAAGCAGTTTCAGGATCAGGACTTTGTTTATGGGAAAGCATGTTTTCTTCTGAGGCATGTTAGTTGTTGCTTCACAGCAGCGAGCTAGACCAAAGGTCTAAAAGGCTTCACATCATGTGGCTTTGTTGCAAATATTAAAAATTATCTGACTATTTGTGTACATTGCGTTTCTCCAGGGAGAAAATGCGTTAAAGGAGAATTAATCCAGGTAAAATACATATCTGCAGATTTGAGACACAGGAAAATGGCCACCAAGCTCCAATCTGTCCATCCCTAACTCCCACTGGTGAAAACATACTTTAGAAAGCTTCACCTATAACCACATCTCTAAGGATTGTGAAGAATGAAAGGTTAAGGCAGTTCCTAGTGAACCTGTTGATTCAAACTAAATCTACTCATTAAATAATTCATTGGTGATTTTCTCCACCTCCTCCAGGAGCTTAATGCTGACGAGGGTCGATTTCAGCACAAGTTTCACTGGAATTAGAGAAAACAGCCACAATAAATCTATCCGCCATTATCACTTCAGAATCTTCTGCCCCGTTGGAAAGTTCCATTTTCCCAACTAGAGCGTTTCAGGCATCGGAGATGTCGGACGCTCAAAACGTGTCTGACGCTCCAGACGCCCAAAACACTCTGGTCTTGATGCACGTAACGCACCGCGAGACGTTAAGACACTCCTAGACGCATGTTTACATAAACTGGACGCTCTTGAGGTTCCAATTGTTAATCTAACTAAAAATTTATTGATATGCTTCTGTTTTTGAATAAAAAACTAAGTTTTCTCTTGTATGAAAAAGGATGTTCATAAACGTCTACATATATAATAATATGCTGAATTTAAACAAGAAGGACATCGTTGTATATAAACGTAGTGTTGTGTCAGTTCTATTAAGCTTCTAGGTTATCAGGTAAGCAAGTGGAATGAATTTTAATCAAATGGAGGCTTTAAATGGCAATTAATGGCACGCTGATGTCTGACAGTCCAACAGAGGAGGACAACAGAGACTGAATAAAAAAGATTTAGACTAAAGAAGGCATCAGAAAACAGCATCATGTTAAGAGCTGACGTACCCGATGATCCGTCTCTCTGAATATTCCTTCCTCTTGGAAAAAGAGTCGCTGAAGTTGAAGAAGCTACGCGCCGGCAGGATGATGGTCCGACTTGGCATGGCTGCCCCCAACAGAGGAGGCACACGAGTCATCAGGATCCCGCATGACGACAGGTATCTGATCAGCAAACACAGACAATGAGGACAGAGCGTAAGGTTCGGAGTCAAAGTACAAAAACCTGCAGACAAGGTGACACTTTCAGTTTGGAAACCTTCTTTGATTTGTCCCCAACGCAACCTCCAATAAATCAATTACTGTCAGCAAACGGTAAAATGCTAAACCTTCATTCCTTCAGATTCTAGTGTTTAGCAACCAGAGGTCACAGAGGAGCATCGATGATTACTATGTCACTTTTATAAAGTCCATTTAGACTCACTTTTAGGTCATACTTTGGTCTGTGCCATGTAAAAGAGTAGAAAGTCGGTCTGGCAGAAATGTTTGAGGTAAACCTGCATCAATATAAAATCATTAAATGGAAATCTCGAAGCCTTTGGGAGAAGTTGGTGTAAAGAGGAACAAATCTCAGTTTTTTCCCCCATTCTATTCGTTGAATAAATTAAAAGAAGGAAAAATCTCTGCTATATTGTCTGGATATAAACACAAAAACAACAGCATCTGATATTACAAACGTGTTTTGACACATAAATCGGGACAATCAAGTTTGTTTAATTTTCTGTTCAAATCAAATGACTGTATTTGTAAACGAAGCCAGAGTAGTTTTTAGGTTTTATAGAAAAGCGAAACCGCTGATCAGCCCTGATCAGCACATCTTTATGGTTAAGAAGAGTCGAGCTTAGAGGCTGAGCTGACAGGAGAGTAAAGGCAGAAAAATGCTGCAAACCTGACAAACAGCATAACCAAAGTTAACAAGGAGACTTAACATAAGCTTATTTTACAAGCTGTGTTACTATTAAAAAAACAGGATGTTAAACAAGTAAGTTATCCTAAAAGTATTTAATTCATCAAAATCTAAAGTATTTTTCTTTGTTTTTTTCTTCCCCTGAATAATGTGATATATAGTATTTTAATCAAAGTTCTAGGCAGCAGCACAAATGACGACAAACTCCGAACACAAGGTCCCGAAACTGCATTGAGAGACATGGAAACCATGCAGCAGCCACTGAGGGTTAAAGACATCTGTCGCAATAGATCAGCGCAAATTCTGGCTCAAGGATTTATATTCCAGGAAGCCGACATGTCCCCGTAAACAAACCCTGGTCAGGAAGTGAATGCATCCCAGGAAGAAGGGTCCCACTAGTCGGGACTGTTGTCTGATGTTTGTGTTTCCATACATAAGAAACCAGTGATAGACGAACACAGACATGTGGGGGAAAAATGTGTTCAGCCTCATCAGATTGCGAATGTGATACTTATGTTAATCTAAAGTATAAATATCCTAATACATCTCATAAACAGGACTAATCTAATCTAAAACAGATAAGAAATAATGACTATGTTGCTGAGAAAGCCATTCAATTCTGCAAATAATTGTGTTTTTAAATGTTATACTTAATTTTGCTTTAACCTAACACTGGGTACAGATCTTAAACATCAACTAGAAAGAGCTGTTCCTGCAAAACAGCTGTTGAGAATGCCAAATGCTTAAATGAATTGGCAGAAGATGCCCAAGAAAGCGAAAGAAGATGAAAACGTAATATCATTAAGCTGAAGAAAATGCTGAAGAAAACTCTGAAATGTGGAAATTATGCTGAAGTTAAAGGATGCTGAAGTGCTAAGAGCTGAAAAAAGTTGAAGTTTTTAAAGCATTTTAAGAATCTGCCATTCATTTTCAATGAAAAAAAAAGTCACAAAAAGTTGAATAACTTAAAAAGTTGAAAAGATGACACCAAAATTCATAGCTGGAATGTCCAAAACAAGCTGAACGATTTGATACCGTAATTGGAAGAGCTGAAAAAGTCATAGCAAAAAGATCCTTCAAACATCAAGGAATCAAGGATTTTTTTATTAGTCAACACATCACATGTGGTACATGAGGTGGGACGAAATTCTAATCCCCCGGTTTACACCCTGATAGCAATTTTAAATAATATAATTAAATATAAAGAACTATACGAGCATAGTATTTGACTACACAGACTCTACAATATGGGACTTTGGAAATAGCAGCAATGAACATTCGAAGTGCAAGTGACATATTAAGTGACATTTTAAAGTGTGATATTAAAGTGAACAGTGCCGGTTAAATGAGAAAGTATTTTTCATTTGTAATTGAGTGTGTTTGAGAGTCTCACAGCTTCAGGAATGAAACTGTTTCTCAGTCTGGTGGTTTTGGAATTGATGCTCCGCAGCCTCCTGGCTGAGGGGAGTGTGCTGGGTGTGTGGGATCCTTCATGATGACGGAGGCCCTCTTCCTGCATCTGGAGGTGTAAATGTCTGTGGTGCTGGGGAGGCTGACTCCAACAATCCTCTGTGCAGCATTCACCACCCTCTGCAGCAGAGCAGCTTCCATGCAACACGTTGATGCTGGAGCACAAGACGCTCTCCACCACACATCTGTAGAAGGAGGTGAGGACTGAGCTCCCGAGTCCAGCTCTTCTCAACCTCCTTAGGAAGTAGAGCCGCTGGTGCGCCTTCCTGACCAGAATGGAAGTGTTGTTGCTCCAGGTGAGGTTGTTACTCAGGTGTACACCCAGGTACCTGTAGCTGTTGACCACCATATACAGTATAAACACCTATCTTCTGGCTGGTACTACATGCCTATATCAAACATAAGCTGGAGAAGAAGAATAGCAAAAGGAAAAGAAGCAGAATAATTATTGTAAAATGCCTTGAAATTTTCATGAAGGTACTAAACGATTTCAGACATTTGGAGAAGTAGAAAAATAAGCTGCAAAACAGATATAAGGTGAACTTATTTTGAATCCATTCTAAAAGTAAGAAATTAGCAAAATTCTTAATAATATTTAAGCTGGCATATCTTAAAAACAGAAATATATTTTCAAAAGCCCAGACATTTGAATATAGCTCAATGTCTTGAGACCATTGTAAAAGTTGAAAGGTTTCTCTAGCTGAAAGTATGCTGAACTAGTAAGATGTATTATGCACAGGGTAGTTTATAATCAAATATTAGCTAAAATGAAAGAGTTAGCTTAAATGCTAAAATTGCTATGTGGGGTCTTAAATTCATGTTGACTGCCACCTAATGTCTGCACTCAGTATGTAAACTTTAGGTTATACATCAAAATTAGCTTCAATCCTAATTTTGTAAACATTGCTTCGAAACATTGCTCAAAATTAGCTTCAATGCTAATGTTAGCTATAATGCTAACGTTAGCATCTAGGTTGTCATTAGCATGACCAAATACAGTAACATGCTTCATGTAGTACGTTCATGGTAGTGTATATTCAAATTTTAGCGAAAATGCTACCATTAGCGAAAATGCTAACATTAGCTTAAATGCTAATTAGGCTTCAGTTGGATTAAAAGAAAGTATCATGAAAGAAGAAATAAAAAACAACCAAACGTTAGGCTTAAATAAATGTATGTAGTTGCTAATCACAGTGAAAAAGAGGGCAGGATCTGGATGAATTATTGGCTCTATATGTCTCAGTGAAAGGAGACTAATGATTAACTGAACTGCACTACGTGATGATACGAGCTACTATCATGGCTTAAAGTCATCAGAAGTCACAATCTGATTAGAGCAGTCTTGCTTGGGTAATTATAGGATTAAACGATTAGCATGTTTGAGACAAACTTAGGTTTGATCAATACCTGATTATATGAATAAGGAAAGATTGATTACCAAGCATTTTAATCACTGGATAATCTTAAGCAGACATGGTGAAGTACTTGCTATAGAGTCGCTTCAATCAGTTTTCATGCACAGGGGCTTCAGTTCACTGCAGGTAATTATACCATCTCTACTTGTACTAAACACCAATATAAGCCACTAAGGAAAGATGGAGATTAAAATATCAACTCCATTTCATTTAGTGCTCCTGTGGTAAAGTCCAGTTTTACAGTGGCTGATCTTTCTCCAAGAGCTACATAATATGTCGTCTCAAAGCACATTTTAGGAAAAATCATTTCAATCCACTCTAACTGATCCTAGTTATTAAACGGTGTCACGTTCAGTTCAGTATCCAAATCAGTTTAAAACGTTTTCAATTTGAGAACATTTATTAATAGGGACAATCAACATACCGCTTTAAACCACGGTATCAGCCAATGTTAGTCGTTTAATAACATATCTATGACAGTTTCAATGGGGAAATATTAGTTACTGGTATTTATTTCTACTTTGTAGATACGGAGGAACTGGGCATGCCACAGTGATGGAGATAAAGATCGGAAGAAGCAGTAAAATAATTTAAAAAAAATGTTTTTAGGGTGTTAAAAGGACAGGAAAATGCAATAAAAATAATCAGATTTTAGTCTTGCTCCAAACGTTTGTATCAGTGCATCAGCACATAATCCAATGCAACAATCAAAAAGTTTAATCATTTAAAACTAGAGGCGCTGCTTCAGAGCCTGTGGGATCAAATGAAAAGATCCAACCCAAATCCTTCCTGACAGCATGAATGGGGACTCTATTAATCCCGAGCGGCTACACGCCGACTTGTAACAGACACTGCAGGCCTGAGCTTGTACCTTAAATGGGGTCCTGCTGCCGTGACAGCGGTGGCCTGCGGGGGTGCTATGATTGGCCACCGCTGAAGGATGTGTCTGATCCCTTTACTGGCTGGACGTGCCTGGCAACCGATCCGATAACCAGCTGCGGTTCCCTGCGCCACAAAGTCCGTGGAACCAGATGTTTCTGAGAGCCACGCCATTTCAGTCCAAGAAACAACCTTGTACAAACTGGTGAACTAACTTCAATTACTATCCCTGAATCAAATTAAATCACAGCAAACAAGCAAACGTGTCTAAGCTTTAATCAGAATGGTTAAATTAACATCCAAACCAAACAAACTGCTTTGTGGAGGATTTTCAGTCTCTGGTTCTGTACAACTTCTCTATTATGGCCAGTCTAGAAGAATAAAATAGGCAAACACAACAGCCTTCAACATATTTCTTAGCCTTCCTGCAGTGATTAATTATCGACATCTTGTTGGAGAACCGTACATCATAAAGCTCTACCATCCTAAAATCAACCACAGAGTGCCTTTTAAACCATCTATAACTTCTTATATAAGCAGTTAGCCTGGCTAGAATAACAACCAACCATCTCAGGTGTGCATTTATTTAGCAATGCAGATCTTATACCAACAGTGTTATTTCCAAAAAGGCTGCCAACTCTTTCTAAACTAAGTAGGTTCTCTCACAGATCACGGTTGAATCCTTTAAACAGAGCCGCATTGCTGTAATACACTTCACATCCCTGCTATTTCATGAAAGTCTTCAAGATACAATAAAAAAGACTTTAAAATACAGAAAAAGTCACAGGAATCCAAAAACCCACAAATACTCTAAAACTAAAATCACACTGTAATTCAAAACCACAACCAGCTCCAATCCTCAAGACTTTAAATATCAAGAACATAATCTGTGGCATTAGGTCATATAGACCTACACCCCTTCACATACAGTGCTGGCCAAAAGTATTGGCACCCCTGCATTTCTGTCAGATAATGCTCCATTTCTCCCAGAAAATGATTGCAATTACAAATGCTTTGATATTAAAATGTTCATTTAATTTGTCTTCAATGGAAAACCACCAAAAACAATGTCAAAAAGCCAAATTGGATATAATTCCACAACAAACATTAAAAAGGGGGTGGACAAAAGTATTGGCACCCTTTGAAAAATCATGCGATGCTTCTCTAATGTGTGTAATTAACAGCACCTGTTACTTACCTGTGGCACATAACAGGTGGTGGCAAGAACTAAGTCACACTTGCATCCAGTTACAATGGATTAAAGTCGACTCTACCTCTGTCCTGTGTCCTTGTTTGTACCACATTGAGCACGGAGAAAAGAAAGAAGACCAAAAAACTGTCTGAGGACTTGAGAAGCAAAATAGTGAGGAAGCATTGGCAACCTCAAGGCTACAAGTCCATCTCCAAAGACCTGAATGTTCCTGTGTCTACCGGGCGCAGTGTCATCAAGAAGTTTAAAGCCCATGGCACTGTGGCTAACCTCCCTAGTTGTGGACGGAAAAGAAAAATTCACGAGAGATTTCAACGAAAGATCGTGCGGATGGTGGATAAAGAACCTCGACTAACATCCAAACGAGTTCAAGCTGCCCTGCAGTCCGAGGGCACAACAGCGT
>JAVLVB010000500.1:56450-74337 GCA_032876305.1 Orestias chungarensis | reverse complement strand
GAGCCATATGAACCAGCCAGGACTCTGAGAACCTCAGGTAGGGGCCTCCTGCTGATGCCCAGAGTCAGGACCAAACAAGGGGAGGCTTCATTCCAGTTTTATGCTCCTAAAATCTGGAACAGTCTTCCTGAAGAGGTGAGACAGGTTTCAACTCTGGTGATGTTTAAATCCAGGCTGAAAACAGCCTTATTTAACTGTGTATATAGCAAGTGAGTACTATTATTATTATTTTATTTTAATTTTATTTATTTTAAATTCATAGCTGGTTTTATTGTTTCATTTTCTGATCTTTTTTCTTATGTAGAGCACTTTGAATTGTCTTGTGCACGAAAATGTGCTACACAAATAAACTTGCCTTGCCTAAATTAAAAGGTTTCAATTTAAATGCTTTTACTATGTAGATTTTTTAAACCTATTACTAATTATAACATTAAATGTCAATGAAATGCATTTAGACAACCCGACACTGTAGCTTTAAATAAAGAGCACTCGGTTTCTACCCTCACGGAAGAGACGGAAGTGAGGAACAACGCATTTCCGGTTCAGGCTCGAGCTACCAGCACCAAAATGGCGAAGATCGCCAAAACACACGACGGTAAATTTCTCCTAAAATATCACATATCTCCTGTGTTTTTACGATGCAGTTGAAGTTGTCGTGTGAGTGAATGTAACACCGTCAGTTATTCCGGTAGCAGTGTGTGCTATGATTCCTAGTTGGACGTTTATTAAAGGATAACCGGCGGGCCTGATACGACGCAACGCGGACGGTTTTACATAATGGCGCTGGTTGCTAATGCTAATGTTAGCTAGCTTAGACTGCTGGCGGTTATTTATGTTGTTCCGTGAACAAAGTTTCTTTTCTTTGCTTTATGGGCTAAATTTCTTCCCATGCACTTGCCGCTTTACTTATATGGTGTTTAATTTTCGTAGGTTTGTTATTTACAGCCGTTGTCCGTAATAAGGCCGAAGCGTTTAACGTGACCCGTATTTTAACGCAACGCAGTCGCTCCTAACATGCGGACAGGCTACTTTCCTGTAACTAAACCGCTTACTTAAATGAAGACGTTAGGAATATAATCTAACCATGGAAAGACCGACGTGAATGTTGCTGTACAAAGAAGCCAGATAGCTGGTTTCTCTTTGTTGATTGCGTGTTTTTACCGTACCTCGGTCTGATCCGTACAAAGAAGGCAGATGGCTCGTTTCTTTTTGTTGATTGCGTGTTTTTACCGTAGCTCGGTCTGATCCTTACAAAACTGTTCTTCTTTCTTAACCCTGGGAGGTTAAAGACAACATGAATGGATACATGTTTCAGCCTCTTGTATTCATAAGCATATTTACAGGAAACCATAAAAGGTTTTTATGGATTTCTGAGGTAAATGTTAGTTTTAATTGAACTAACTTTTGTAGGAGCTTTGTTGCTTCTGGTTTGTACTTTTTACCAAATGTCTTCACTATCTGTCTAACATGTTGCTCAGGATCAAGTTTAGATCTGTTGAGCAGACCCAGGGGTTGTATATGTAGCACTGATGTATAAAAAAATATATAAGCACCCTAACATAGACAGGTCATTTTTTCTTTGTGAACTTTCTCCTGAGGGAAATATCAGAAATAACCACAGAAATTCAAATCATCAGAAATTCTCACAGAAATTCAAATCATCAGAAATTATCACAGAAATTCAAATCATCAGAAATTATCACAGAAATTCAAATCATCAGAAATTATCACAGAAATTCAAATCAATCATTTTTTTTTAATACGATTTTCTGCACAGGTCTTGGTACTTTTAAGTAAAACATAATTTTGTTACTAAACATATCTGTTTATAATCCTGTTGGCCATTATTCTGCTGTGGTGAATAAACAGGCAGTCGACCGAATAGTTAATTTTCTCCCCCAAAGCTGAATGAAACTGGAAGGATCTTTTAAACTTGAGACGAAGTCGCTCTCTTTTTAGGGATTGGTTGCTTTTGTCAGTTTCTCTTAGACTTGTTAACAACACTACTACCAACAAGACGTCCTGTAGGATTGGTTGTAATTTAGGGCTGCAGCTAAACATTATTTTCATAATAAATTAATCCGTGGATTATTTTTACCTTTAATCGAATAATTGCTTTTTATTATTAATTTATTAAAAATTTACTTTCCCGTATTAGGTATTAAAAATAAAATTTCATTAAGAAAAAGGAAGACAAGAGAATTGTGTTTAACAGAACAAATGAGATATTTGTGTTAAATATGTGTTTATTTTTAGCCAAAAAAAATATAAAAATGAGGTATAATTCCAAAAAAAACAATAGTTTGCAGCATATCAACATAATCTCAGGCCTTATTATGCTGTAAATTTAAATTCACACTATATTTGATATGAACCTCTGTCTCTACCAGCATGTTAAGAACAGAGTGTATAAGTGTGGGAACAGGGGTTAGTGTCTTGTTCCACATGTTTTTGTTTATTGTTGCTTGTTTTTTTTCTGCACACCTGCAACTCTATAAATTAATATTAACTGAATTCATTAACAGTATCTAGCACCTTTCTTTTCACATTAGCGATCGGTTACTTACCCTCGCTGACTCTTCCTCTCCCGTGTCAACTCCAACATGCTTTAGCCTCAGATGTTCATCTTTTTTTATCCGTTCTTGCATCTTAGATATCGAGGCCCAGATCCTGGAGATCCAGGGGATGAAGGCCTCCCTGCAGGAGGAGAATGGAGACCAGGGTGTGGGCCTGGTCTCCACTGGCTTCTTTGACCAGGAGATCTACGGGGGCAGTGACAGCCGTTTTGCTGGATATGTCACTTCAATCGCAGCCAATGAACAAGAAGATGTAAGTACTCTCAGAACAAATCCTGTTACTTAGAAGTAAGAGTATTCTCCCGCATCAGTTTTGGCCCGTGGAGCTTGACTGCTCCCTACAAGTGTGTTCTGTGTGCGAGCTAGAAGAATCTTGCCAGTTTGGTGAGATTTGACGAGACTCTTGCTTTCTCTTTTCCTCCCCAGGACGACGAGGACGATACGACTACTAGCTTACTGGGGCAAAAGAAACCCGGCTACCACGCACCGGTGGCGTTAATTAACGCCATCCCTCAGTCAGATGAGCAGGTATGTCCACATTTGTCACTATTAGATCTCGAGGAAAAGTGTCCATGTGGGACAATCGTATAATTTCCCCTCCTCTTGCGTCGCAGTACGACCCGTTTGCAGAACACCGTCCTCAGAAGATTGCTGACCGTGAAGATGAATACAAAGGCCGTCGCAGACAGATGATCATCTCCCCTGAGCGTCTCGACCCTTTTGCTGACGGTAATTTTCAGTCGTTTTTATTTCCATCACATCAACACTCTCCGTCTTTTTATTCTCCCCACCCTCTGCTCACATTAGGGACTATTTTTCCCTTCAGAAACATCAGTTGCTTAGTTTTACAGTTCAACCCTTCGACCACAGTGCACTAGCTTGCTTCCCAGACTCTGTGCCTTCCCTGGGGTCAAACATTTGATCGCTTTCTGATTTCACACCAAACAACACGGTGGGCTCATCAGTCGGTTGTGGTTCAGATATTTCTGAATAAAAAGCTTATCTTTTCCAATTTGTCTCGCAAACAATATTGTCCTAGCCATGTGTTTCGGGGGAGAGGTGGTTAGGTCTAGGCCTAACAAACATGGGTTGCAGATGAAATGTGTGTTGGTGTCGAAGGGTTAACAATCCCAACATGGCATACAGAGCATGAGACGACACGGGTTAGGTATGGAACAACTGACCTGCGGATGCTCTCTGCTTTATCAGACTGAGCGCAGTCTTGTAGATCCCAAGGCAGCCAGACGAGGAAAGACAGCTTATCACAACAGCGCTGCCAATGGAGACAAATATTTCTGAAATTCTTGAAAAAATTGTTGTATTAAGTTCTAATTTAAGAGTATTTTGCCAAATGGCATCAACTGGCCTGTTTCTCAGCAGAATTAAATCTCGGGCCTCTAGATTAAGCTTCAGTTTAAATGTTATTTCAAAAAATATTTAAGATAAACCTCAGCTGTTTATCATAACTCTTTAGAAAGCATATTTATTCTCTGATGAAGGCTTAAACGGGTTTGGTTCTAGTTTCTCTGAAGCCTGCATGTAGAGAGAGCTCTTTGTATAAAGTTGTCATGTAAATATATTTCTATTTTACAGTGCTCTCGCTGTAAAATAGAAATATGTTGCCAAGAAAAGTTGTGTGCCAAAATACCACAGGCTCATACTAACTGTCCTTAATTTCTCTCCTACAGCAGTACTGCTTTGCCAGTCCTGTACTGCACTCTGTAAAGGGTGCAGCAACTCATCCTGTGTAGGTTATGGGGAACACAGTGCACTTGTCAGTTTGGTCAGGGTCCACTGGCCGCCTGTTATGGAGGCTGTGAGGGGAATGAGATGCAGCGCAGCTACTTCAAACCTCTGCCTTTGAGCGCCTCCTTTATTTGGCCATTCACAAATCCCAACAAATTGACATAAAAGTTCTGGGGTTTTAAATATTTGCCATCATATTTTCATATTTGGCCATACAAGGACGTAAAAGACTTAATGGGTGAATGGATTAAAAATGAGCGTGACTACCACATTTCACAGAACTCTCTGTAGCTGTAATGTTTTGCTTATATTCCCGTAGATTTCTTGTACTTTGCCAAACTTACCCTGAACATTTTGAGTTACTTTAATTTTAGTAAAACTATTGACAATGTGGACCCCAGTGTCTGAATTATATCTCTGTAGTTTGGTGGATAAGCCCCAGGAGGATGCATTGTTCTTTGAATGCCGTAAATCATTGCAACACAGGTGGTATACTGTTGTGTGTGACTTCAAACCCTTTTCCAAAGTGTTACTAATGGTAAAGAGAAATTTTCTAGGCTTCTTTTCTGCCGGTTGAAGTCTGACTGCAGAAGGACCCTTGGCACTGAAAGTGTACGTATTCTGAGGAGCACAGCCCAGGAGCCCTGCATCAGTGATGACTATACTACTTAATCCACTTAAAGAAATCATCACAACCTCAGCTTTTTCATGTATCTGTTTGTTTTTTCTGTAAAATGCTATGACTCAGCGTAAGATAACCCCGTAGATTTTAACACAATTGAGTAGAAGTATTTGTTAATGAGCTTTTACACAGAGCAAACCATAAGTAAATGTGTTGGCTAAGAGACAGGGTTTACTAGCTGTGTCTGTGATTGGGTATCTTCCAGTCTGCTGATGGGTCTCCTTTGTTCTGTTGGTGCTCTTTCGCGCAGGGGGCAAAACGCCGGACCCCAAGCTGCAGGTCAGGTCGTACGTGGACGTGATGATGGAGCAGAACCTGTCCAAAGAGGAGGTACGATCCGACGAAAGCTTTTCGTTTCCACTTCGATGTTAGCTAGGTGCTACGTTTTGCATCAGTGCCGAGCTATCCCAGTTTGTTCACCCACTTTCTTTTTATAGCTCTTAAAATCATCACAGTATTACATCATTCATATGCTGCCTTTAAAAAATTATGCTTTTAGAAATCCAGACGTCAGTTAGTCAAGCTAACGTTTCTGCTGCCTGTTTGTCGTGTGTAGAGGGAGATTCGCCTGCAGCTGGCAGAAAAGGCTAAGTCCGGAGATCTGAAAGCTGTCAATGGATCTGCTGCCGCCCAAGCTGCTGCCAAACGTAAGCGACGCTGGGACCAGACAGCTGACCAGACTCCGACCAACGGCACGCCCAAAAAAGTGTCCAGCTGGGACCAGGCTGATGCCGCTGTAGAGGTGAGCCCGTCACATCCAGACTGTTGTTTCTCGCTGTGTTAATGAGATAAACGACTGTCTCTGTGTTTGTTGTAGACTCCAGGAAACACACCGGCTCACACGCCTTCAAACAGCCGCTGGGATGAAACTCCTGGTCGCCCTAAAGGCAGCGAGACGCCGGGGGCCACACCAAGCTCCCGTATGTGGGATCCTACTCCCAGCCACACACCAGCTGGCGCCGCCACCCCTGGCAGGGGTGACACGCCCGGCCATGTCACACCCGGCCACGGCGGCGCAACAGGAAGTGTCCGCAAGAACCGCTGGGACGAAACCCCAAAGACCGACAGGGAAACTCCAGGACACGGCAGCGGCTGGGCTGAAACTCCACGAACCGACAGAGGAGAAGAGTCTGTAGGTGAGACCCCAACACCAGGGGCCAGCAAGAGGAAGTCTCGGTGGGATGAAACACCCGCCAGTCAGATGGGATCCTCCACGCCGCTGCTGACCCCCGGAAAGACTCCTTTAGGAACACCAGCCATGAACATGGCCACGCCTACCCCTGGTAAAGCCTCTCCTTTTATTCTGCTGCCAGTATTATGAGGACGCTACTGTGGTGTCCTGATGAGCCCTACTGCCACTTCTCCCAGGTCACCTGATGAGCATGACGCCAGAGCAGCTCCAGGCTTGGAGATGGGAGAGGGAGATCGACGAGAGGAACCGTCCCCTAACAGATGATGAGCTTGATGCCATGTTCCCTGAAGGCTACAAGGTCTGGTTCGCATGTCCAGAAACAGAATGTTCACTATTCACAAACTGCTCCAGCTCAGTTTCTCTTTTCTCCCTGCAGGTGTTGCCTCCTCCTGCTGGGTACGTACCGATCCGTACCCCTGCCCGGAAACTGTCAGCCACGCCCACACCGATCGGAGGCATGACGGGCTTCCACATGCAGGTGGAGGACCGGACCACCAAGCAGATGAACGATCAGCCCTCAGGAAACCTCCCCTTCCTCAAACCTGACGACATTCAGTACTTTGACAAACTGCTGGTGAGCAGAAAGGCTTTGTTCTATACTGCGAACAAGACAAGGTTATCGAAGCCACACATGTGCTAACTGCATAACTTTGCTTTAGGTCGAGGTGGATGAGTCAACTTTGAGCCCAGAAGAACAGAAAGAAAGGAAGATCATGAAGCTGTTGCTGAAGATTAAAAATGGAACCCCACCAATGAGAAAGGTTGGTTTTAGTTAGTCTGTGGGTCTCTTCTGTGGTGTAATGCTGTAGGAGAGCATAGTTACTCAATTAAATGAAGGTAGATTAATTTAAACTCAGGTTTGTCCGCTGTTTAATCAGAGATGAGGGTTGGTTTAGTCCTCTACACATCTCTAAATCACACACAATTTGCTGGAATCTGATACTTGTTATATTGGGACTTTCTTTTCCCATGTCTAACTATGTTTAGTTGTAATAAACTTTGGCATTGTTTTCTTTCGGTTTTACTTCATTCTAATTAACTCTAACCAGCTACAGATTCATGTTATGCCAGATAATGTTGCATGTTTGCAATTCAGTGCAACAAATTTAAACTTGCTTGAATATTGTTCTATATTTCATAAATGGGGCCGATGCCTAACAACAGATCTGAGCTGCCAAAATCCAAAACACACTTGAGTTTGAGGGCAAAAACAGGATAAACATTTATTGAACACACTAAAACTTTAAAAGTAACATTTTTTTTAACATTAATAGGAATAAAAACAGGCAGGACTTTTATTTTGGAATAAATCGACTTAAAACCTTAAATAACTTATAATGTTGTTCTCTCCATAAAAAAATATATTCAACTTAAATTATACAAGTTAAGAAAAGAAAAGGTACAAACATTCAAATGTCTTTATTCTTATTGCATATTAACATTTAAATAATAAAAATAAAATAAATAAAGAATAAACTTACTAAAATGTCACAAAAGATTTTGCCCTCAATAAAAATATATCCAGTCAAAATGATACAAATTCAAAATATGAACATGCTGCATAACAAAACCTGGAAATATGAATAAAACTTCCGCATTAACAAATCAAATTTTTCATTTTATCAAAGATGGACGCCCGGGATCTTTTTTTGGCTACACGTTCGTCTAAGTTTGTCATTACTGAGGAGAAGAGAGTTACCAAATATGCAAAAAGGTGGAGCCATGCGCTAAATGAAGGAGGCCTGGTTGGCCCGGCAGCTGAAGTGGTGCATTGTGGGATCTGAAGTTTTGTATGTCCCTATCGCCCTGCCATTAATAAAAGTAAAAATATAAAAGGATTTCATGGGCTGTATAAAATTTCATGCCGGGCCTGATGTGGCCCACGCGCCGTGAGTCTGACAAATGTATCCTAAACAATAAAACTTTTGTTTATTATTTTTGCACTGTTTGTAGAACAGCCTAACATGACAAGAAGAACTTCTATAGTTGTAAAGCATTTATTTTTTATTTTTGCGGTTAATAACCAAAGTGCTTTGTGAGCACACAGTCGTAGGTTTAAAAACGACGCCAGCTCTTGTTGCTGTTGATCATTAATGATTAAGCCTGAAGGATTTTGTCACTTAGCATATTTCTCGTCTCCTCTCCCTCCACTAGGCTGCGCTGCGCCAGATCACGGACAAGGCTCGAGAATTTGGAGCAGGTCCGCTGTTCAACCAGATTCTGCCACTGCTCATGTCCCCCACCTTGGAGGACCAAGAGCGCCATCTGCTGGTTAAAGTCATCGACCGCATCCTCTACAAGTTGGACGACCTGGTCCGGCCATACGTGCACAAGGTGAGCTTGGCTGATGTGTTGGCTTGGTTGTGTTCTAGGAGATGTCACTTGTTCTGAAACTGTTCTTGGGTTCAGATCCTGGTGGTGATTGAGCCGCTGCTGATTGACGAGGACTATTACGCCCGAGTTGAAGGCAGAGAAATCATCTCTAACTTGGCAAAGGTATTTATTGAACACCTTTTTTTTGTGTCAATATTGTGAAAACAACAGAGGAAGCTGCAAACCATTCTCGCCTGTCGGATCAGTCTGTGGTCAGAACAGGTCTAGTCGTTCGCTAGAGAGACTCCAACATGAGAGCATGCCGACTGGACGGTTACAACTCGTCTGTTCTCAACCTGCACCCGTTGGTCACAGATCTAGGGCATGATCAATGCTTCTTGTTTGTTCTGTAACTATCTGAGCAGCTCTATTTACGTTATCAGGGACTAATCTAGTTTCTTCACATGCATTGCGTCTCAGGCTGCAGGGTTGGCCACAATGATCTCCACGATGCGACCCGATATCGACAACATGGACGAGTACGTCAGAAACACAACAGCTCGAGCCTTCGCCGTGGTAGCCTCTGCTCTCGGCATTCCCTCCCTCCTTCCCTTCCTCAAAGCCGTGTGTAAAAGCAAGAAGTCCTGGCAGGCGAGACACACCGGCATCAAGATCGTGCAGCAGATCGCCATCCTGATGGGCTGTGCCATCCTGCCTCATCTGCGCAGCTTGGTGGAGATCATTGAACACGGTTGGTTAAACGCTCTCGTCAAGCTTTTCAAGGACATTTCTATTTCCCCTCATTGTAGTTTTAACCAAATTTTTACCCAAATTTCACTTTTGGCTACTTTTTTTGTCTTCAGTTTCCTATAGTTAATAAATTTAAACCAAAATATTTTCAGGGAAGCATTAATTGGAAACATCAATCTCTATTTATTTTATGTTATCACACTTGCCTTATAAATAAAGATTTTACAAAAAACACGAATGAGTAAAATACTCCATTAAGCTGCTGGAAGATTAATCACAATGGGACAATAGCATTTGTTTGAGGAATAGCTAAGATATAGGTTTTAAATGGCCTGATTGTGCTAATAAGTAAGGTTGGTAAATCACACATGAAATATATTTAAATTCCCCACTTTTCCTAGAAAGTTTCCCACATGGAAAGCCGTGTCCACTGAGTGAAAGTCATTAAGATGCTGATTTTAACCGTTGTGATGCTGCAGGTCTGGTGGATGAGCAGCAGAAGGTGAGAACCATCAGCGCTCTGGCCATCGCTGCCCTGGCTGAGGCTGCTACACCCTACGGCATCGAGTCATTCGACTCTGTGCTCAAGCCGCTGTGGAAGGGTATCAGGCAGCACAGAGGAAAGGTGAGTGTTGTGGTTTTTTCAACTAATAGACTAAATGCAAGATCAACACCCACTGCTGAGTCTGGATGTGGCTGCAGTGTGAATATTTACTTGCTATGCCGTCTCCTTTGAGGAGGTGCTGCTGTCATCTGGGGTCCAGTGATGGGACGATATTACTCAGCTGGGAGCAGCAGACAAAAACAAACATCTGTATAGCAATCTGTAATCAGGTTTAAAGTCCTCACCTCTGTTGATGTCACCAGGGTCTGGCTGCTTTCCTCAAAGCCATCGGTTATCTGATCCCCCTGATGGACGCCGAATATGCCAACTACTACACCAGAGAGGTGATGCTGATTCTCATCAGAGAGTTCCAGTCTCCCGATGAGGAGATGAAGAAGATTGTGCTTAAGGTGAGCAGCACTTAGAAGTCAACCCTATTTTACTGCTGTGAACATCCGGCGGCTCATTCTCGCCTGTTCAGCCATCACATGGCTGCAGCAGGGCTAGTAGTCCGCTACATTAACACCAGCATGAGAAACATCAGAAAGGGCCCAGTGTCTTTCTGTTCTCACCCTGCACCCGCTGGTTACAGCCTCACACTCTCCGAAGACGCCACATAAATAAATCTGTAACCAAAGGGAAGCTGTGTAGAAATCCAGCACCACATTTCACTCTCTGCTTATGTTCTGTGTGCCAGGTGGTGAAGCAGTGCTGTGGCACCGATGGTGTGGAAGCAAACTACATCAAAACTGAGATCCTGCCCCCGTTCTTCAAGCACTTCTGGCAGCACAGGATGGCCCTGGACAGACGCAACTACAGACAGGTCAGTGGCCAGCATGGGGTTTCTATTCAGCGATGGGAAAAATCTTAACGTTCCCTTTGGCACCTTTTGTATTCTCTCTATAATATATATATATATATATATATATATATATATATATATATATATATATATATATATATATTTCACGTTCAACGATGTACAAATGTAAATTAAAGACTCAGTAGTGTTGTGACTGAATCACAATTGGATTAAAACCATTTATTACATTTATTAGCTTTCATGATTTATTCATTTTTTCTCTTTGCTGGTCATTTAAGATATTCTGTACCAACACAGGTTTGGTTAGTTTAAATGAACTAGTCTATTGTTCTGCCTGACTTTTTCTGGAAGCTGCTTAAGGGGGTTCCTACTGTTGCTTCTTAACTCGTTTGTTTACTGACATTTTGATAATTTGTCTACGTCACGTTTGATTGTGGTTACGATACATCGGTTTCAGAGGAAATTCTTGGTGCAGCTCAGCTGTCTGGGTTTGGAACAGGTCACATGACACAAAGGGATCTGTCACTGTAAAAAAAAAAAAAGATTCAGATGGACAGTAAAACTAATTTTAGATAAAATTATTGGGAGCTGAATGTCTTTTGGATCATGGACTCATTTGGAAAGCTTTAATCTACACTTTGTTTTCAACGTGTAGGATGTAGTTGACACACACCTGAAAGTCTCCTCACTGTGTTTTTAGTTGGTGGACACCACTGTGGAGCTGGCTAACAAAGTGGGCGCGGCAGAGATTATTTCCCGCATCGTTGATGACCTCAAAGATGAAGCCGAGCAGTACAGGAAGATGGTGATGGAGACCATCGAGAAGATCATGGGGAACCTGGGTGCAGCCGACATCGACCACAAGCTGGAGGAGCAGCTGATCGACGGTATTCTGTACGCCTTCCAGGAACAGACCACAGAGGTGAGGGAAAGATCTGCTATGAACCACGTCTGCTCTGAGTGTTTTTACTTTAAATCTGAATGAGTTCCTCCCCTTTTCCTGTGCAGGACTCTGTAATGCTGAACGGCTTCGGAACAGTGGTGAACGCTCTCGGGAAGCGCGTGAAACCCTACCTTCCTCAGATCTGCGGTACCGTTCTGTGGCGTCTCAACAACAAGTCGGCGAAAGTCCGTCAGCAGGCAGCAGATCTCATCTCTCGCACAGCGGTGGTGATGAAAACCTGTCAGGAGGTAAGTTCTGCAAAGACCATATGCTTTCTAGCCTTCCAGTCTGAACACACAAACTGATCCCCTTCGCTGTGTGTCGCTACAGGAAAAGCTGATGGGGCACTTGGGTGTTGTTCTGTACGAATACCTGGGAGAGGAGTACCCTGAGGTGCTGGGCAGCATCCTGGGAGCGCTGAAGGCCATCGTTAATGTTATAGGTATGAGAACGGCTCATTACCAACTATACGTCTCTTTTTTTAGCTTTGAGTTATTTTAACACCAACGCTTCATGTTAAACAACCTTTGCGCTATTATTATTATTTAGACGCTTAAATTGCGCACGGCGGTTTAGCTCTTCACACATTATTTTATTTACGTTTTCTTTGTACGCATATTGTGTTTCATTAAACATGAGCGAACTGTTCCTCATGTTCAAGTACAGGAAAGAGATCCTTGAGATCTCTTTCCTGTACTTGTTGGTCTTGTCTGAACTCAACAAATACAAAAACGTCTTAATCCGTTTCCAGTAACTTTCCTGAAGCTATTTAGTGAGTAACTCCTTTAACATGACAGTACATCAGACATGGAGTCTGGATCATAAATTGTAGTACAGAAACAAATCGATCAAATCAAAAATACTTAATTTATCCCAAAGGGAAATTGAATGTTGTTGGAGTATCTCATTTAACTGAGGAGTTGTTGTAGATGGTGACTGTGGGCAGGAAAGATCTCCACCTAAGCTGGGTTTTATTTGCTCATTTATTATATTTAAATGTTGAAAATCATGACGGTCCTTATGTAAATTGTCTTGTACATGAAATATGCTATAAAAATAAACGTGTTTTGTCTTAATGGCTGTAAATCATTGTCGGCGCTTCCACAGGTATGCATAAGATGACTCCACCCATCAAAGACCTGCTTCCTCGTCTGACGCCCATCCTAAAGAACAGACACGAGAAGGTTCAGGAGAACTGCATCGACCTGGTGGGCAGGATCGCTGATAGGTCGGTTCAGTCACACTTTGTACCTCAGGTTTCGTCCAGTTGTCGCATTTTTAACTTGTTTTTTTGTCTTTTGTTCAGGGGTGCTGAGTATGTGTCAGCCAGGGAGTGGATGAGGATTTGTTTTGAATTGCTGGAGCTGCTCAAAGCTCACAAAAAGGCCATCCGCAGAGCTACTGTCAACACGTTTGGTTATATTGCCAAGGCGATTGGGTCAGTGCAACTAGGAGTTTTTCTTTTTTTGATCTGTGATGACCTTCGATCTGAGGTTCTTACCTGCCGCCGTCGCCCTCTCTCCTTACAGGCCTCATGATGTGCTGGCCACTCTGCTGAACAACCTGAAGGTCCAGGAGCGCCAGAACCGTGTCTGTACGACCGTGGCCATCGCCATCGTGGCTGAGACCTGTTCGCCTTTCACAGTGCTGCCCGCACTGATGAACGAATACAGAGTGCCTGAGCTGAACGTGCAGAACGGTGTTCTGAAGTCTCTGTCGTTTCTGTTCGAGTACATCGGAGAAATGGGAAAAGACTACATCTACGCCGTCACGCCTCTGCTGGAGGACGCATTAATGGACAGGTGATACATGTCATTCCAGGTGTAGTTGTGGAGCTTTTTGTCCTCTATTCGGGGATCTCATCAGGACGATTCTAACAATCATTTCCTGAGCCCCACCTAGGGAAGCCCTGCTCTAGACAATGAATTCATGCCTCAGTTTTAAAGATTCCTTAGAAGTGGTTTGCATGTCTGAGACTTCCCTAATTTGTTGGAACAGTTTACTGATCAGATATTTGGACTAGGATTGCCTTTGTCAGCAGATGGTCCCATCAGCTTTTGGGTCTAGTGCTGAACTTGTTTCTCTTCGTCTCTGCAGAGACTTGGTCCACAGACAGACCGCCAGCGCTGTCGTCCAGCACATGTCCCTCGGCGTGTACGGTTTTGGCTGCGAGGACTCGCTCAACCATTTGCTGAACTACGTGTGGCCCAACGTGTTTGAGACGTCTCCCCACGTCATCCAGGCCGTCATGGGGGCCCTTGAAGGCCTGAGGGTGGCCCTCGGCCCCTGCCGCATGCTGCAGTACTGCTTACAGGTAGGGACCCCGAGTGAGCTGTCAGGACAAGATCCCGCTAGTATTGTTGGTCGAATTTGAAACGAAGGACACGCATATGTGTGAGTTGAACCGCCTGCTTCTGTCTCTGCAGGGTCTGTTCCACCCGGCCCGGAAGGTGAGGGACGTCTACTGGAAGATTTACAACTCCATCTACATCGGCTCCCAAGACGCCCTGATCGCACAGTACCCACAGGTGTACAACGACGAGAAAAACGTCTATGTCCGCTATGAGCTGGAATATGCTTTGTAAATACACTGATTCTCCTTTTACGCTCTGATCAACTCAAGATTGTCACCCGTGGGTCCGTTTTTTTATCTACTGGCTTTGTGTTGCTTACTCTCGGCTTGTTCCATTTAAGAGGAAATTGTGAACATAAAGGAAGGAATCTTGTAGAGTCTGTTTGTTTTTTTTGTTTTCTTCGTATTTCATGTTAAAAGCAGTTGAAGCCAGATGATGATCTAGGAACGCAGAGCTGTCATCAGTACATTTTAAATATTTCGATTCATTTGTCTGTTTAATTGGTTATGATAGAACCCTGTACTGCCCATTCCTGCTACATTTTTTTTCTTTGCACCTCCTCTGTTCTTAGATCAAGGCTTTATTTAACCAAATAAAAGGTTTGTGTATATAAAAAAAATCCTGTTTCCAAGTTTGTTGACTTCAAACATTGAGAGTGAATCAATTGCCAGGAGGATCCACTGTTTTCTTTAATTTCCCTTGTTAGTTAATCAGCTTGTAATAAAAATAAAATGCACACAAATATAAACCCGAACTCCATTCACACAAGTGGAAACAGCATTTGTCCTCATGGGGACCAAAGCCTGGGCCTCACAAGAATGGTCATTGTTCAGAAAAACTGGTCCCCATAGGTAGCAAAAACAAGAACACACAACTCCACAGCCTCTGACCCACATTCCCCTCACAGGCAGCTGAACTGAGGCCATATTGTTTCCACTGATCTGTTTGTGTTCTCTGCTCACTTCCAAAGTTTGTTTGTTTCCCCCCCCCCCAACGTAGTCGTATCGGTTTTGTTTTAACGCCTTATGAAAAGTGAACGCAGTGTTGTGCCGGAACAAGAACACAGCGTAGCAAGAGAAGCTCAGACTTGATTTTTTTTTTTTCTGTTGAGATGAGTCTGGTATTGGATCACATGCAAAAAGGCATTCTTTGCATACCAGATGGAGAGAAGAGAAGAGAGGTTAGGATTCACAGGATAGCAAAGTAGTAAAGCTGAAAATTCAAATGAAACTGGTTTGGTGTGCTGGATACGTCCCTGGGTAGAGAAGATAAAGATGGTATTACTAATGTGTGTGTTTTACATACATATATTTTACACTGACTGAAAATTCCCTATGGCTAAAATGTTTAAACAGCTTTTGGCCCTAAAATCATAGACGCACTTCCAAATAACTTAATTTTATTGTTAACCAACAAGGAAATGAAACACCAGCAGCACACAGCTGGTGAAACATAGAAGTTCCTGTGTGTTCAATGTCCATCCATCATTTTCTGTTTTTCCAATATCAGTTCTAGTTACAGATTTTGTGTGTGTGTGACATTCTTTTACCAGAAGGCAATCACTGTTCCTCCACAATGGTCTTGGTCTGCTCCCTGAATGCTGCCAAGGTAAGGGCCGGATGGTTGAATGACCCTAACCAGCACCTGTAGCAGGTACGAGAGCAGCAGATCTACTGTGAGCCCGACGATGACAACAGGAAGCTTGTTTCCATCATCTCAGGACCCTGGGCATCACAGAGCACCCTTTCTTCAAATCAGGTCCAGATCTCTGTGTCCTCCACTCCCACCATCGCTTGTGAGCAGGATACAAACATCCTCCTGATGCAGACACTCACCAGGACCTGCCGGACCAATCAGCCATTTGTAGTTGAGTAACAAAACCCGAGATCTGGAGTCTGACCCCAGACGCTTCACATGGTGGCTGAAGAGGCCAACAGAACCACATGATCTCCATTAAAGTTAAACACAAGACTTTCAAGAGTTCCATATCAGAGATCCTCTACCCCACAGATACCTCTGGGAATGCTGTTCTGAGGTCAGCCTGCAGTGGGAACAACTGTAGACCCTGAGGTGCAGACGACACCCCCGACTCCCCATAGGACATGGTACGTTCTGAATCACAGTTAAAGATGAGGAATGTTGCTCCTCTAGTGTTTTTCAGGTGAAACTCTGCAGTCCTGACAGTCACATGGTAATTTATGAGTGTCTCTATTCTTAAAGGTGGAGCGCTCCCCACACAGTAGGGAAGTCATAGCTTCTCTTCGACTGAAACCAGTTGAAAGAGAACATGACAGATGTCGATCAGATGTTATCTGCAGGAGAGGCTTCGCCTTTTAAGTCCGCAGAGACCAAAGGACCCATTGCTAATTTTCCTCTGTAGAAACATTCCTGGAGAACTGCTTTCTCTAATAAGCTTTGTTTTGCAGGACTATGTTAAAAATAAAGAGGTTCCTTGGATGACTACTCCTTATGTCACAATGTCTGTCTACTGTCTGCACAGCTTCCTTCATAACCTTTGGAATGCTTCATAAATGCATAACTATGAGGAGTCCACTCCTAAAAGTCATCCCTAGAGCTGCTGCTGTGCTGCAGGCAGGAAGACACAGTGGCTTCTGGAAGTTTGTAGTATAACTTTGGTCAAAGTGGCCTTATGAAATTTACTGCTCTTTTAATTTCTTTTCTATACGTTTTATTTGAATCTAGTGACCTGAACGTACACGTGGGCCATTTGTATTTTACTGTTGATATAAGGAAAAAGAGAAACCTTGTGAATTTCTCTTCTACTGGACGTTTGCTGCAGGTTGCAGTTCACCATTTGGCCGCTAGGTGGCAGCAACGAGAAGATGCTGCAGCTGCGCGGATGCTTCAGCCAGCTCTGCTCTTCTTGCATCTGAGAGCAGAGGAGAAGCAGGGACTTCCTGTGTGATCTCGTTCAGCTGACTGCAGCCTAGCTTCCTCCAGGTTCTGCAGACCGGGGAGGAGAAAGGCAAGCTAGGGAGCTGTGGACCTCCAGGAGCCGCCCGGGGGGACCTCTGAGGAGCCCACGTAGATGTGGCTTGTTTACAGCAGCGGGACGAGTCTTTCCTGCTGTCCTGCATCCCCGCGACTCGGCGCGGCTCAGCAGCCAAGCCGCAGATAGCCTCAGCGGAGCGGGGCTGATGGCCGCGGAGCTCCCGCCGGCCTCCGTCATCACCCGACCGCGTTCCCGTTCGAGAACCACGGAGGAAGACGTCGCGTGTCGCTCGCTCGTTGCTCGCGGGAAGTAGCGGCGCAACGAGACGCGGCGTCGCGCCCGGTGCTGCGGTCCAGCGCATGCGCAGAGATGGCTGTTCTCAAGCTGGCCGAGCAGGTAGGAGCCGCTAGCCGCTGTTAGCTTAGTACAGCATCACTGGTGCTCTGCCTGCCCGGAAATACGACCAATACCTCAGTCCTCTGTAGACCCGTTACAGTCACATGCAACCCGGTAATGGCAGGTCTGACCCCTGACCCCGGGGTTACAGATGTGTGAATGTGTCCTGCTGAGGTCCTCAGAGATGTACAGATGTGTGAATGTGTCCTGCTGAGGGTCCTCACAGATGTACAGATGTGTGTATGTGTCCTGCTGAGGGTCCTCACAGATGTACAGATGTGTCCTGCTGAGGGCCCTAAGAGATGTACAGATGTGTCCTGCTGAGGGCCCTCAGAGATGTACAGATGTGTGTATGTGTCCTGCTGAGGGTCCTCACAGATGTACAGATGTGTGTATGTGTCCTGCTGAGGTCCTCACAGATGTACAGATGTGTGTATGTGTCCTGCTGAGGGTCCTCACAGATGTACAGATGTGTGTATGTGTCCTGCTGAGGGCCCTCACAGATGTACAGATGTGTGTATGTGTCCTGCTGAGGTCCTCACAGATGTACAGATG